>JAZGTK010000707.1:3166-55508 GCA_036877625.1 Ambastaia sidthimunki
CCCTTGTGCTGCCTGTCTCTATTGAGGGGTATCTATCTATCTGAAACTCCTTGTAATGAAAATGCTGACACAGTGCTGTTTATAAGCAACAAATGGCTGCATATATTTCAGATGTTCCATAAACAGCATGACAATATGTGACAAATAGTGTAAAGCATCTGTATATTATAATGTATATTATATACTGTGTGTATATTGCAAGTGAGTGATTCTATCAAACCATCTTATAGATTGATAGGTTGATGATATAGCAGTCTGGACTCCAAATCCAGTGTTCTAAATTGTACTTATGGTGGAACTGTATTACAAAACGTGGATGAATTTAAAACAATTTCTATTTCTAATTTAGCAAGTTGCAGCACAATGCTGTTTCTTGTTTATAATGGCAAGAAAGAATTTGAATATTTTGGTATAATACTCCACCCTGCCATTTACCCCCAAATAATTCCTAGCTGCCACAATAGGTTTTCCCTCTAAACTGCATGACATTATTTGGTGAATAATGTAAGATTATTTGATTCCATGGGTTAAGTAAGGTTTCTTTTAAAACTAAAATTTGACTGAGTTACTATATCCACCTAAAGCAAAGACAATAGCATTACATAATATTTGTACATTTAGAAGCTGTAACAGGCTTGTGTCTAACAAATAATTAAAAACCAATTCAACATTGCCAAAATGATGAGATATGGTTATGATATAATGAACAGTTGGATACAGTAATAAAACTCAACACCCCTGTATCCCAGTTTACCTGCGTGCTGATTTTGGATTGTCTACTGGTTTTTGATGGTTTGCTGCCTGCCCTGACCTTTTGCTCTGTTACTGGAGTGTGCATGTTTGCTGCCTGCCTCGACCCCTGCCTGTCTATTGTTTCTGCTCTGCCTAGTCCTTATTGTATCTGTTTGCTGGTATCGACCTCATTTGTTTGACCATTCTTAATAAACACTGCTGCAAGTGGATCCCAACGCCTCCGACCCTTTGTTACAATTGTGATCATAACATAAACATAAGTTTTTACCCTATATATTTAAAGTAATGGCAGTCCAAGGTGGACAGTGTTCTACACCAAACAATGCAAGGATTGGTTGTTGTTTAAAACCAATGTTCCATCAGAACGTACAATTTTCTTTTATTGCTTCAAGTTTTTACAATGAGAAAACAGGATCACAGTGAAGATTTGTATTTATGCTTATGCACAAACAAATAAATTGGATACTTCTCTCCAATAACTGTGTTCATTCATTACAGCATGCATGCACACAGTAAACAGTAACAGTGGTAAGGGAATCTGCTGGTCAGCATAACACGCTTTCCTCCATCAGAAGATGTTTGGATGCTTTTGTGTTGCTCAGAGAGGAGTGAATCAAAGCATGTCCTCGCAGACTCTGGGAGTTAGCAGATGTGATCTGTGGGAACATTTAACTGTGACTGCTCTGCTGAGACGTCATTACAATCATTACAACACTGCAGACAATAGCTTTTGTAATGCAAATGTTGCACTCTACTGGTCCAAATTATAGCATGATGCAGGGCTCCAGAGTGTAAGCGTTTCATTTTAATTGCATTTTATTAAATTATTTTTTTATTAAATTATTGTGTGCAAATGTACACAGTATACAGTATATACATACAGTATATATAAACATGCACACACACATATATATATATATATATATATATATATATGTGTGTAACCCTAACCCTATATATATATATATATATATATATATATTACTTTTTTAGTTTTGTTATGTAGCAGCCTGATACTACAATCATTTTTTTTTCTGGTTACCCCATAGTGACAAAGCAAAAACAACATTTTAGTAATGTCTGTCTTAGAAATGTTTGGCACAGCCAGGACTCTTACAGGAATTGGTTGCCTGGCCAAACTGACCAATCAGGGGAGAAGGACCTTAGTAAGAAAGGTGACCAAAAACCAGATGTTCACTCTGACTGAGGTCCAGAGATCCTGTGTGGAGACGATTCCAGAAGAACAAAGTTCCAGAGGGCCAACCATTATTGCAGCCAAGAGGAACAAGATTCTCTGAATGAAACCAAGACTAAACTGTTTGACCTCAATTTTAAACATTAAGTCCCAACAGTAAAGCATGGAGGTGGCGGCCTCATGCTGTAGTGTTTTTCAGCAGCAGGAACTAGAAGACTGGTCAAGGTTGAGGGAAAGCTGAATGAAGAAAAGTACAGAAATATCCTCGATGAAAAATTGTTCCACAACGCTTAGGACCTCAGAATGGCCTGAAGGTTCACCTTCCAACACAACAATGACAACATGACCCTATCAAACACCTCTGGAGAGCCTGAAAATGGCTGTCCACAGACAGTTCCCATCCAACATGACTAACCTTAAGAGAATTTGCAAAGACGGACAGAAAATCCCCCAATCATAGTGTGCAAAGCTTGTTGCGTCATACCTAAAACAATTTGAGGCTGTAATTGCTGTCAGGGTGCTTTAACTAAGTACTGGTAAAAGTAAAAGGTCAAAATACTTGTAATATTTCCGTTTTTTCTTTTTAATACATTTTCAGACAGTTTTAAAATTCTGTTCTGACTTTGTCATTATCGGGTACTAAGTGCAGATTGAGAAATACAATTGTAGTATCAGGTCAAAATTGAAAAAAGTGAAGGGGTTCCAAATACTTTCTGAATACACTGTATGCACGCACACACACACACACACACACACACACATTCATATAGTGTTCATTGAGTGTTAGTGTGGCCATTGACAAAAAGATAGTTGATATATTTTCATATATATTTCAATGTTTAGAAACTCACTATCTGTTAAGCATTATTTAATGTTAGAATAATTGTTAATGACTAATGAAAGTTATTATAATGCGTTATCAATATTTTCCATAACAGGATCAGTCAGGCAAGCAAGCTGTTGTTAAATGTCACCTGTAAGGTTAACTGAAAACATTAAATTTTATAAAAAATAAACCAAGAACAATATTATTGAAAAAGAACCATGCAGAAGGCACCGCATACCTTGATTAACACATAATTTCCAGGTGTAATGGGCACTCTCTGAGGTTTCCCTGGCTGAACAGGCAAATCTGTTTTAGGAAATATCACTTTTACATTTCCATCACTCCGACCAAATAATTCCTCTGAAGATCTTTTACTTTCCTGTAAAATACCAAGATATAAAACCAACTAAGAGCTAGTTACATGTAATAACAGAACTATAATTTTTTCTTTAATAAAAAAAAATACATGTTAGATATTTAGTGATGTTTTTCAAACACACACTGAGAGAACAGGGAAATAGCTCATCATGCAGCATGCTGTAATACTCACTCCTTCCACCAGAACAAGCTGTGTGCTGCCAATTAGACCCATGTTAACTTTGGCTGCCTCTTCTCTAAAAACAAAGATGAGCTCCTCCAGGCGACGCTGTTTCACAGATGCAGGGACATCGTCTTGCAGGCGATGATATGCATGGGTTTTCTGGTGCAAGACAAAGAAAACCCATGATAATAACAATAACAAATTTTCTTTTACTATGCATAACACGATTTTACAAATTTCAAAATAAAAGCGTGAAATAAAAAACATAACAGTTATTTCAAAACTGGAATCAGTAACTTTTGACTCTATCGTTACCATTGTTCGAAACAAAATTGCAAGATACTTGCAGAGTCATTTTATTAACATGAATGGCAAGTTTAAATTCTAAACTGCTGTAAAAACTAGCTACACCACTGCAATCCAGCACCCACACGTTTAGTAGAAGGGTCTTCTTTTTTCTGTTTACAGACGTGACATAACCACAAGTAAAAAATTTTCTTCACAAAATTAGTCCAACAACTTAAATTATAAATCATAAAATGTCATTTAAATGTACTGTTGCAAATTGGGGTCTAAGGTAAGGAGACCGCTTTGAACACTAATCTGTTATGTACTTGTTCAGTAACTGATTTTTAGTTTTTTAACCAAGACAGTTACAGATTACAGCTTTAATGAAAAATCAAGGAAAAATTAATTAATATAATGTCCAACATAAACAACAAGAGAAACCTCAGACCTTCCTCATGCTGTAGGCGAAGAGAAAGCCCACATTATAGCCCACCTCCCTGAGGAGAGAGAGGGTCTGCTGATGGTCCTCTTCAGTCTCTCCACAAAAGCCTGTTATAAAATCACTGCTCAAGCTGACCCCTGAAAGATCATTTAAAAATTAACCCTCTTTAATAAGATTTCAAAGCTGTGTTTTCACTTTTTTTTTTTTTACAATTTTAGATAAATGTGCTTACATTATTTGTTTCTTGAACAAGAGACAGAAACTATATTATAAAAATTGTAAAGAAACTGTATATGATTTTTGTGATTTCCTTCATTTTAATTAACTAGATATTTTAACTGTAACAAGCAATGACAGAAAACAATCAGAAAACCAATTTTCTCCCTGTACTCAAGAATCAGATAAAGTTTAGATTTCACAATGCTTGACAAGCTACCTGGTATCAGTTTACGAATGTTTTCCACAAGCTCAAGATATGCCTCTCGGGTGTAACTGACAAAGAGACAAGATAAAGAAACTCATTTATATCCAATTTTTTTATAAAAAACTATACCTAATTTATTAGAAGGCCCATTTAAGTCCAAATAATTGTTGAAAACTAGTTAACTCAAATAAGTCCATAATGTGGTAAGTCATAAGCTCTTACCCACGTCTCATAGCATGAAGAACCCGAGTGCTGCCGCTCTGTGCTGGCAGATGGATCTGCTTGCAGATGTTCCTTCTCTCCTGAATTAACTGCAAAACCTGGAGATTTAAAGCAAGAAGCTGACAAGATTCAAAATGTCAAGTGTCAGGAGTATTTATAAGAACAAGATGCATCTATTCAGAAGTACTGGTAGAACTTTAATTAACAGTCCTGTTCTGCATGTAAGCACTAGGTATTTACTATTACAATAACAATGTAATAACTTGAAACATATTAAGCCCTTATATTATTCACTACTTTTTAAGTACACTGTAAGTACTTAAGCTGTAAAATAAAACAACAAAATATTAAAGGGGCAGTTCACACATTCCTGAACACATTCCTTTATTTTCTCACACTCATGTGATTTCAAACCTGTATGATTTTTGGTTTCTGTGAAACACAGAAAAATATATTTTGAGATGTCTTATTTTGAGAAATTATGTTTCAAGATCTCCATCTGTCAGGGCAAAAAAGACAGCAACTTCTGACCTGTATACCAAGTTGGAGCTTCTAAGAAAAAGATAAGACAAACCTGATGTCACCGACATCACTCTCCACCGGCTTACAAGAGGGTCTCTTTCCTATCTTTAGAGGTTTGGTGTGTTAGGTCTTCACCTTCATTTACATGCCATACAATTCTATTATAAACTAACTGGGTAATTATAAGCAAAAAAAAAAATCACACATAGGTATAGCTGTCAAAACTATTTCAGCATGAGGGGAGAGGTAATTCTCACCTCATCAGGGAAGTCTTTAGGATGTGGTGAAGTGAAGCGTATCCTCATGTCTGGATCGATGTGGGACACTCTGTCTAGCAGGTCTGCAAAGCGAAGACCACCCTGTCTCGCCCTGTAAACAGTCTTGAAGCCTCGGCTAAGCTGAGGGCTGACCTCAGAGCTGCTAAACTGCTCCTCAGACAGGTCCCTGTAGCTGTTTACATTCTGGCCGAGGAGGGTGACCTCTTTCACTCCCTACACACAAATACACACATTACCTCACCATCAAAGATCTGACATGGGCCTTACTTGCAGGTTTATCCCACAGCCTTTAGAAAACACTGTTGTTGTACCTGATCTGAAAGCATGCGGATCTCCTCAAGAATGGAAGTAACTGGTCTGCTTCTTTCTTTGCCGCGGGTGAAGGGCACTATACAGTAAGTGCACATGTTATCACAGCCGCGCATGATGGACCTGCAGCACCAAACCAATGTATTATAATATCATTGCTGTATATTGCACTTATTTCAATGTCAGATGTTGAAATTTAAAAAAAAACAAGAAATAAAGCAAAAGTTTCAAAAGGAAGCCTAGTTGAGTTTTTCAATTGATAAAAAGTGTTCATTTCAAATGATTGATAAAAACTAATGTATGAATGGGAAGATCTGTGGGGACATGCCTTTGTGATGCTTAAATTACCAAACAGACAGCAGAGACACTAGAAATTAGTGGTATTACCAAATCTTATATCACCATAAGGATTTGCATCCCAATAAAGTTATTTTGCTATAATATACTAATTGAATTTAAGCTTTTTGGGTTAAATATGAACTAAATCAATTACTGAGCAAGTGCATAAAAAACAGTGTGCAAACTTTCTCTTTACCTTAACCTGATTCACAACTGTAAGTGTATATTAAATATTCACAATCAGATCTGACTTCATCCCTCTTTGCGAGGTTATGTCACGTCTATAAATAACCAAGTGGAAATGCTTATTATATATACATACACACACACACACACATCTATCTATCTATCTATCTATCTATCTATCTATCTATCTATCTATCTATCTATCTATCTATCTATCTATCTATCTATCTATATATAATATTAATCATGATCGCCCCAAAAATGATGCAGCTTCTAAACTTTAAAGATGTAAGACCGTTGCATCACTCACACAAAAGCACTTTGTCCCTGTGGAGTGTGATGGACAGGCATGACATCAGCATAAGTCTCTTCTAATGACAACAGCACATTGCTGGCCCTCTGGCCCCCATGAGCGAGAGAAAGCAAGCGGGGCAGATCTCTGTATGCATCAGGCCCAGCCAGAACATCCACCAGCTTCTCCCGCTCCAGTAATTCAGTCTTTAGCCTCTCCGCCATGCAGCCTACAGCAGGACACAGGCATGTATACTTAATGCTTTTTTATTCTATAGCTGGATCAAATGAAGAGTGATTATTATAACAGTTACCTAGGACACCTATTTTTAACGGAGCCTCATGCTTTGGACGTCTCTTCTTCAGGGCAGTGAGCTGTTTCAGTCTGTTCCAGATTGTTTGCTCTGCCTTTTCTCTGTAGAAGGGGTTACTATTAACTTTCTTACAAAAACTGCAAACTACGGTGTCACATGAAACTAGACAAATGCTATAATAATTTTTAGATGCATTAGAGGCATAAATAACATGTCTGGGACCTTAATTTAGCAGTATTAGCCTAATTTCACAGTATTTTTTACCTCACTGAACACGTGACGAGAAGCACCACATCTGCCTGTAGTAACATAAGACGTGTAAACGTTAATCCATTAACATAAAGCAAGCTCTCTGATTATATAATTCTCATTATATAATATAAAAGTTGTGACTCAAAACCTAGGGGGCCACCATCAGACAGCATTTTTTGAGTATCAAAATCTTGTTCATGCCCAAAAACGTTGTCTAGATAGGCAGCTGGCTACGTTTTGGGACACGGCCGCAGTCTGCAGTACCTCTGGTAGTTTACGTGTTCTTGAATATCCAGCTTTCTGAAGAATGGACCAGGCAATCTCAGTATCATTGACATTCATCTGACATCCATATGTTTCTAAATAGACTGAAAGACATTTGACATGTCAATTGATGACAATTTTAGGTTATGATTGCCTAATATTTCTAATAAGTAACAAAAATGTTAATGTTAAAATTGTTATTTTGAAAGTCTTAAGAACATTGTATTGACGTTACTGCTTAGTTATAAGAAGGTTATTTAAAGTTTTAAAAAAGTACCACTAACAACTTATGAATAAAGATTTCGATTATTTTTTTAAATAACGTTATATGTGATGATACGTACACGACATGAAACTTTAGAGAACCAACGTTATGATAACGTTTCCTGTTAGTTGGGAATGTACCGACCTTTCCGTGCACGTTCTGGAGTTGTGTTTTCAGGAATATAGTGCTCATCATATTCCTCATCAAACTCTTTGGGACTTGGGTTTGAACTTTTGATGAAGTCTTGGAAACTCGGACCAGACGCCAGTTTACGGTTTAATTCGGTCACTCTGCTGTGATCTGTAGTTGAAGATCCCGAGCAGTAATATCTGTCTCTGTGAATGCGTGAGAAGAAACAGTTTCTCATTCCAAACACGAGCAGTCTGAGGCTGCCGCTGCCCTTCATGTCTCTGACTGATGCCTGTGTCTGTATTAGTCACAGAGATGAAGACAAATTCTGGAAGAATAATAATCACATTACAGACATGCAACAAATTGATTTGCGAAAAGCGTGAACTTTATTAATTCAATGTAAGCTGTAATGTACCTACCAGAATAAAAAAAACCACAAGGTGTCATGCTGGTATCATCTTGGAATCCATGCCTGACCCTCGCTGTTGTCACTGCTGTAAACAGACATGGCGCCACAGTCATAGAAGACTTCAAAATAAGAGCCCTGAAACTGTATTTTATTTCAATAATCTCTGTATTTTAATTAAATAAACAGATACACTTATAACAAACAGCAAAAATGGGGACGAGCAGCAAGTACACGGACAGTAAAATACAAACAAATCACATACATTGTTATAGTAAAAATAATTATTATTTATATTATGAATAATAGTATTAATATTAATAATATTATTTTATTATTGCATTGTTTTGGCTTCGTGAATATGAAATCTAGGCCAAATTAAAATTTACATAATCTGTATGACTCTCAAAAAAAAGAAATGTTGTAATCTGCATCATTTTGGTAAAACCTAGAGATTTTAACATGGTAATTTCTGTCCAAATGCATAGTTGTTATATTTTCTGCCAAAAATGATGACCAGCACCACTGTAACTGTTACTACTATAAAACAATTCTTCATATATTCAATGTTACCTTACCATTTTGTTTATACTGATACTTGGCACATTTAAAAATTATTATTATTTTTAGTAACAAAATACTGAACAAAATACTCACAAAATTACAACTGCAGCCCAGGTTAAAATGTGAACCACTTCAAAGAGGTCAGATTCACACATACACAGAGAGAGAGAGAGAGAGAGAGAGAGAGAGAGAGAGAGAGAGAGAGAGAGAGAGAGAAAGAGAGAGAGAGAGAGAGTATAATCCCTACCTGAGAACTCCTTCATTAAGCATCACTTCACTCACTGGAGAGGCTGAGAATGAAACCAAACCCAGAGCAACACTAATCAAAATCTCTGCATTGTCAAATCTTTACACATTCGTTTGGGACCTCAAGAGGACATTAAGGAGTAAAAATATAAGGTACACTAAATTTAAGCCTTTATTCTTCTGGGTTTCTGGTATGAGGGTCACTAAGTTTGGTAATTAGAATGATTTTTAATTAGAAAGTAAAACACTTAAAAAGGTTGTTTGTTGTATTATGTCTTAAAAAGGTTGTATTACGTTCCAACAAGTAATCATCTTATCAAGAATAAAGTTTGAGCTATAGAGCTCTTAAGATGATTTTTTGTTTATTTGGAGACTAAAACGGTTCTTGAAGTTGAACTGTAGGTTCCTCAGATCAGGAACAAAAGAATTAAAGTTTTTGGAACATCTCTCTGTGTAATCACAGAGAATAACAGAAAGTAATCAGAGGATAACATCGAAAAAGCAATTACAAGGTCCACTGCAGTAAATTCAGCAAAGCCCAGTAAGTGAAAGTGTTGCTTCAGCGGATTGTGAAATGTAATGTGAAGTGTGTTTTCAGAATGCTGCAGAGAACGGCCCTGCTGGCGCTCTGCTGCCTGTTGCTGCCGGCAACATCTTCCCCACTTTACCCAGCACTGAGGTCAGATTCACAGTGTGCTCTTAATATTGTTTAAAAATACATTTTAATAGTCTGCTTTTGGGTGTAATGTGATATGCTTATTTTATTTAATGTGCGGATATCTAGATTATTTGTTATAGATAGATATATACCAGTAATGTGTGTTTAACATACAGATTTTGGATTGAATATTTTTAAAGAAATTAAATTGAACTGGTTTTTGTATCTGTTGGGTATCTTTTGAGAAAAACAAAGCCTTATCAAACATATATAGCATTGTCTAAGGTTTGTTGTTTTTGTATGTATGTGCAGCAAACATATAAATAATAACAGCTGCATAATTAATAACTTAAAGCGTTCAAATGTGCTTAAAACGTCCTAAAATCCTGAATAGTAATATATATGTGCATAGTAATATATAAATGCATAGTATTTTTATAGCATTCTGATCTTTAGAGCATGATGTTTACAGCCCCGTTGGGTAGCATCTAATTAACAGCGTATGAGTGATTTTGACACAAATATTGTTACTCTTTTCTACACAAATAAATGAGTAGAGAGCAAGGTGTGAATAGTTCTAACAAAGAGCATCTTTCTATAAGGTTCTGCATCCGAGTGCATGCTCAGAAACAAAGGTTAGTCTACCTGACAAAGGCTGAGCTCTACTTTTGTTGTGTAAACTAGGGTCAGAGCATCTCATTATTAACACTCACATACACTGGATGTTTGAGTGGTAGACTTCATGCTTTCAGAAAGCATCTTTTTACATGTTACATAAAATGTTTAAGTGTGTGTAATGTAGTTTTGAGGTTTACATAATAAAATACATTTAGAAGACATGCAAAGATTTATACGCATTTATATATGATAATTTTAACAGCTGGATAAATTAGTCAGCATGGATTAGTTGGACCGAATGCAATGATTCAACGAACATTTTATGGTCCTGATCCTTCCACAGAAGATTTCTTTATATATAAATATGTATAGACCACTTTAGGTGGTGATTGCTAACAGGATGTGAGACTTTTAAATAGCATCTAATTGTCAAATAGCATCTAACAGTCTAATTAAATAAATGTTTGTTTTCTCTAGCAGTAGTTTGGTATGCTGGTTTCAAATAACTTTGAAACTTGCAGTGAAAGGAAATATATAAGAAATATTTTTATGAATTATTTTTGCTTAAATTCCTATTTATCATTTTTTGTAGGTCTGTAGGTCTATTAAAATTTGATTGAACAGATTGAATAATCTGAAGTTTAGAAAAATAGGATTTTTTTTTTTCAAATCTGTGCCAACAAACAATAGATCTTCATTGTCACAACTAAACAATTATTGTGACAACATGCCTGCTATAGGATCAATATGTACACAAAATGTGAAATATTTAGTATATTTATATATTTTTTAAATGTAATGCTTAATTTACTAAATGAACTGTATTATTTTTCCCAGAGCAATTGAAATGTTAAATAGCTTTTGTAAGGATTTGACTATTAAAAAAATACCTAGCACTGTTAAAAAATCCACCCAGTAAAATTGTCAGCTTAAGTTTAAGCTTCTGCTCTAGCTTTATAGATCTAAAACCTGCAACGTTCATTACACTTTTTCATGTTCAAAACTGAAAACTTAAAATGAAAAAAATGGAAATGGATAGAAACAATTGAATGAAAACCAATTTGAAAACATTTTTACAGTAAGGATGATAGTCAGTGTAGTAAACAGTGAGACAAATAGTCCAAGTCATGCACATTAACCAAATGTGGCAGAGAAGCATTAATAAGAGAGATTGAAAGAGAGGCCTGAGATTGTTTAATTTTGACTGTTGTTTGACTGTGTAGAAGACACTTGTATATTCTTGTCATGTGTGTTCGCACTTTCTGATGTGTTTGTTAGATACGGTCAGAGAGCAGCTGCGATCCTAATGACCTCCTCCATCGAGGATCCAATGCAGCTGTCAGCAGACCCCTCCTCACAGACCCCAGATGTGGAGTTTAGGTCAGTCATCTCTTCCTTGTTTAAAACTCACCACTACATTTATTTGGAGCTATTTCAGGTTTTCCCAGCCAAACATTCCTCATTAGCTTAAGTCATCTAGGTATGCTGCATCTCCATGATGTTTAAAATACCTCTTTGTTCTTTTAGGTATGGAAGACATGCTGATGCCATTTTTACCAACAGCTACCGGAAAGTTCTAGGTCAAATATCTGCCAGAAAGTTCCTTCAGACTGTCATGGGCAAAAGGCTTGGGTATGTTTTAAGGCTGATGCTGTTTGCAGTTCTATATTTTACATGTAATATATTGTTTTTACATTTTACCTTTTTATACACTATTTATTAACATTATACATGGACTGCCCTCCAGATCTCTTTTGCATTTTATTTTATTGTAAACAGAATATTGTCTGTAACAGATTATTGGGGTGCAAATTGTCCTGTAAATAGTATGTTTTCAGTGAATCTCACCAGACTTTATTTTATATTCTTCTGTTACAGAACAGGAACTCAAAACTATGTGAAACGACAGTCCGGTATATATGGAGACACCTACAAGCAAGATGTGGACATGAATGTCATTGAAAGGAAACAAAGTTACAGAGAGCCACAAAGAGTTAAAAAAAACCTGTAAGTTCTAAGTAGTGTTGCACTGAATAAACACAGTATTTCAAAGTGGATTATTAAAACTCAATTCACCCTTCTGCAGTTTCCTGTGCACTATGTGCATTTGTGCACTAACACCAGACAGCAAGTGTTCAGAAGGTCTACCGCTGGAATAAGGAGAACCTCACAAAAAACATCTTATTAAAAAAACAGAAATAATAATAGTATGTTCAACTATATCTACACCTTAGCAAATACAGGTGGTGGTAAGTGGATCAATTAAACCCCGCATTAAAAATATTACTCACCTGTCCTACCTCATCAACTGTTAGTGTTCGTCATATTGTTTGATAAGCTTTTTTTCAGTTTAAGTCTATGGTAGTTTTTCTGGATAGTTTTAAACAGAATTCACAGAAATGCTCAACAATTAACAGTTAAATGTTGTTGCCAGGGCACATCAGTGACTTTCTAGAACAGAAATTTTACTTAAAGAAAAATGGTAGATAAAAATGCTTTACAATGTCACAATTTCAAGTCACAGAATATAACCTGTTTTTAATTCGGGTCAATGGGGACACACAGCACACACTCATTTTAGATCATGATCACTCAGCAAACGTGTTAATTTGAATCAGGCATTTTTAAATAATGGAAACGGAGAACCACTGCAATGTACATTACCTTTTAACAGATTAAAGTTTTATATTTCCTATGGATAAGGTTCTAGGTTCTATAAAGCTTACTTTATATCTTACTTTATATTTACTAAAGTAACTAGTGAAAATGGAGATAACAAAAGGTCAAATACATATTAATAATCCATAAATACAATATATAATCCTGCAAGCCTCTGTTTGACCAAGACCTAAATTTACTGTATTTTTTGTATACTGTATCTCTTTTAAGTGACTGATATTAGTATCAGCCAATAACTGTTTATTATTACTTTTGAAGTAAATGCTTGTGAGTTTCATTTTTATACTTCTGTGTATGTCTGATTTTCTATCATTAAATTATATCATAACCTACCATTCAAAAGTTCAGATACTTACTAAATGTATGTTTCTAATGATCTGAAATACCTTTTGACCCCCAAAAGGTTTAAACTCACATTGTTCAACCACGAAACAAGAACAGTGTTTTTGTTGTTTTATTTCTTTTTTCATTAAAAAACATTGAATCGGTCATCTGTGTTGTGATGACTGGGAGAATAATTCCAAATCCTGTTTATTTGATGACAAAGAAACACCCTTGTAAAACACCCCTGGTGCTATGTGTCCAAAAACATGCTAACCCATTACAAAACAACTGTAATTTATATAAAAATAAAAAAAACAGCGGATGAACACCACAGACTGTTATTTTGGATTACCATCAAACACAAGTGTACAAGTGTTACTGCAACAATCATTACATATCCTCAGTGTAAGTTTCTTACAGTGCATTCAGTTTTCAAATAACAGATGGAAAAAAGCCAAACTGCATGTTTCTTAATAAATTTGTTGATGTCAAGCTGCATTTTTGAAACTTATTTAAAAGGGTCTTGTTTTGCTTTTAAACCTTCACCAATGCTTCCCAATTTTCTTAAAGACAGATGCGAACTTGAAAAGTTCATGGTTTTCTTCAGACGATTTCTCCAACGTTATTTTCCTTCGTGTCTAAAAGACAGAATATTGAAAGTCTTGATTAAAACTAGTTTAGCATTGTACCGAAGTAAAACTAGTGCTTACAAGGCAGCACAGTAATATTGATATGTTTAGTGTAAGGTTTTAGGTAAGTTTAAGTTAAAACCTAACCAGAATGTCTTGAGAATATCAATATAGTGCTGCTTTGCAATGAATTTTTTGAAATTGAAAAACAATACATATGAGAAAGGCTGAGTAATCACAGGCCAACAACTCTATATTCAAAACAACTTGTGGGGAATTCACTAAGATTTCTTCATGAACTGTGTCTGCTAATAGTATTGTGTCTTTGTCCGCATTGCCGGTATTGCTTTACCACCCGATTCAAAAGAAATTATGCAAATCAGTTAAACATAGCCAAAAAGACTCAACTAAAAATTATTTGTATGGGACAATTCCACAGCTTCAGGGCCAGCTGATTGTGGATGATACAGCCTCCTACCACAATCTGGCATACTTTGCTAGAACTGTACAGCGTTGCTCCAACATTGCCTACAGTACACTGCAACTCTGGATATATGCCTATTATAAAGGTCTTTCGGACTTAATGATTTAATCCTGCCACGATTATTACCAAAACTGTTCTTAAACATATCTTTTAAACAAAAAAAGATTTATGTTCTGTTTTCCTTGGGCAGTAACAGCACAACATCTTGCGTCAAATAGTTGTGACAGTGAATTGTGTGTATTCTACAGTAAAGCCTACTTTGAAAAGAATGCATGTTTGTGCGGTATAAAAACAACGACTTAATACATACAGCATGTGGTACTATTATTCTGAAATGTAGATATTAACAATAAATTAGATGTGTCCAAAACTTTTGACATGTAGTGTATGTGAACAACACACAGGGACTTGCGTTTCACCCTTTGAAGTTTTAGTGAATTCACCCCCTTGGTGTTTTTTTGAGTTGTTGCTCATGCAAAACTTCAATCAGGCAATTCAGCAACCGAGGAACTTCCATTGTGACAAAAAAATACTTGGGGGCAAAAAAAGTTCAAATCTCAGATTAGGCAATTTATCAGGTGGGGCATGAACTGCAGATTAGCAGTCCATCACTGCACAGACTAATGACGTGAGACACAAACGTAAGTTAAGACAAGCGATCACAACATTCAATCATGACAATTCAATAAATAACACAACATGAAAAAATATGGCTTGACAGTTATGAATTGCCACAATGTTTCAGAGTTACGAGCTTCACGCCATAACCACACCAACGCAGCCATGCAGCATGTGTTGCCATGAAAACGTTGATGCCATATTATGGGATGCAAAGGTGCTGACAGCAAGCCTTACTTTAGCCTGGAAGACTGGCCTTTCTTTAAAATAACATTGTGGCATTTACCGCAGACTTCTATACTTTGCCAACCTACTACTTTGTTCGGCGGCGATCCTGGAAGGGTAAAGAAAAGAAGGGATGGAAAAAAATGCAGAAATGTTAAAAAAACAAGCCTCACACCGTTCACAAACACAGTGACTTTATGATGGTCACTGAGTATTGGGGATATATTGCTGGGGTTAAGGTTTGCTCTTACTGACAGATGTCCTTGGTGGGCTGCACAAGTTGTATAGCTTCTGAAAATACTATTGGGATTCTTTTACCAGTAAGAAGTCTTTTTTTTTTTAAACTGATATCTGTTTTCTCACACTTAACACTTTTTACAAGGTTAAAGTGTATGTATAGGAACTGTACCAGTACATATCATATCCTAAGTCGAACAGTCATTAATGAATAAATCAAAGTTTTACATACAGCCTATATGTAAAATACATAAAGATAGATAAGTAAAATTACTCACAGATATTCATTTTAAGCTACTCAGTCACACAGGAGACAGATAACAATGCCTTCGCTTCTAATGGTCGCATTACATAATTGCTCATTTGTTGAGCCACTTGACATGCCCAAATGGCATTAGTCACTTTATCCAATTAATTTCTTCACGTTGCTTTATAACTGCAAATCATTGTGTGTACGTCCCTTCAGCAAAGCCATTCTGAAGAGATACTGAAAAACGTTTGGTCAGGCAGAATTCACCACCTGAATTCTGTGAAAGCCGTTCCACTGAAGACAGTTGTGCAGATAATAAAGGTCTTGAGAAAAGCATTGTCACGATGACAGAAACCCAGTATGAACAAACTAGACAAAACTAGACGCTTAGGTTTTCTCAACGGTCTTACTGAGGGCACTTCACACTACATGAGCGAGTAATCGCCCATGAGAGGCTGTTAATTAGCACTGCATACTCATGGAAATACATTCTAAACCTGCAAGATTTAGCCAGTCCCATAGGACAGAAAATGAGAAGATCAAGCCACGTGCTTGTGGACCAAGTGCTTGTGCAGATGTCAGAGATGGCCAAACATGCATAAATTGAGCAAAAAGAGAAATTAAAGCCTTGCACCTAGATGTTGCTGGAACTGAAATTAACTATATTGCCCAAACTCTACTTCATTATAGTAAGAACCTGTAGACAAAAAAAAAACGCAAACTTATTCTGAAAGAGCAACTTCTTGGGAGCTTCTTTAAGGTGTGTGTTTTGGACTGTTTTGAATGTGTGGAATAGAAACAATACCTTTTCACAGCTTTTTGTGCCAGCATGCGGTTCCCAGCCAGGAATGTGAGGCTGCCAATGATAGCCAGATACTTCAGAGTCTGGAACATGTTTAAATGAGTCCAGTACACGTACATCAGGCCCAACATAGCTGAAAATGAAGGCAGTAAAAAAACAAACCATATTTTAAACAACAAAGCTCATAACAAAAGTACCAACATTAGACCAGTTCATTCTAATAAAACAATTTTAATCAAGTATCATATCGTTAAGTTGTACAAAATATGCATAACACAACTTCTTCCTTTTTAGCTTAAATAAACAAACTAAGCATTATCCAATAATAAAACAGCCCTAAAATGTTTCAGTTTGGCGGTCAACCTAGGACAATCAGGTATTCCGAGAGCTATGTAATCATGTGACCTCACCTGCATGGCCTGTATGGAAGAGAATAGTGCTGGGAGACAGAGTGAAGTTTGAGATGTTGGCTCCTAGTTTAAACCACTGATTAAGACAAAAAAAAAAGAAATAAAAAATCAAAACAGCAAAATGACAGATATTGACAATATCTATTAGCAGTTTCATTTAACAAGGCATTTGAAGAGAATGAGGTCACCTTACCAGTATGAGCAGGAGCAGTAGGGGAGACAGAACCAGAGCAGTGAATGTGTTGGACACAACAGTGGGTGGCTTCTTCTCTGGCTCTCTAAAGAGATGCTATACAAACAGAATGCCATCAATAACACACACAGAAACAATGTGATGGTCTGAATGAACAAATCTGAACACTGTACAATGTATGTCTTCCTATTTATTTATTTATTTTTACAAATGGCTTAAAGGGCCATTATTTTACCAATCAGGAGAAACAATTTCAACCAGTCACTTATGCAAAGTCAATATTTAAGGAAGCTTTTTTTTTTCAGCTGAACCCCTTTGACCTAAATTATTTACATAAAGTACCCTCTGAGATGTTAAGTAAATATTTCAGTAATATTTCTACAGATATTAATAAATAAGCATTTCTGTCCATTTTGTATTAATTTGTGTTTTTCTTGATAACATGTAGTGTTGTGTAATGATCAAATGACATGCAGATTAAACAAATAAGACTTTTTTTGTCGATAAGTGTTTTAGTTATTTTTCTTATTTTAAAATTATATTAATTGTTCTGATTTAGTTATATTTTAATTAATTATCTGCTTTTCACCAACTCCGCCATTAACACCTTGCAAATTTATAGCAAATTCCTATTTGGGAAACCCTGACATAACGCAAGTAGAATCTTGTTTAAAGAAATCAAGGCTTGTTTTCTGCACAAAAACTACATTTACAACATTTTAAATCAAAGGTGCTTTAAAATATATGTCCTAACTTGAAGTGCCATTTCATTTTATACTTTGAATATATTGTATTCAAAAAATTTAGCCTAGTCCAAGAGATGGATGTTTTTGAAAAGCCATTGCCATCACTGAAGCTTTTACCTGGATTTCTGGTTTGGGTATGTACAAAGTTTTGGCCTGAACTGTTAAAGGTGCCTCTTCATCCAGAAACTTGAGCATTACATCAGCCTTGGAAAAGACATTTAACATATTAAGTAAACTGTTGGCAGTATAAACGTTAAGCACTGAATTAAGATCAAAATAACTGCCTTACCACGTTCCATAAAATAGGGTTCTCCAGAGTAGCATCCCCCACCATCAGGTAGAGAGCGTAGTTGCCAGACATGGAGTCAAATTCTGTCTTCCTCTCAGCTGTGTCTAGCTCAAACTTATACAGGTTCTTGCTGTCAGGCTCAGCCACAAACACCACCTCCTGACCCGTCTTCTGGTTGTGTAACCTCACAAAGGTCTGAGAACAATGCCTTCTGTCAGTTTATTTCATTTTTTTAATGATAACAGTGTATGTAAAGTAGTTTTGATGGTCTCTCCAGGCTGGAAATCAAGCATGTAATGAAGGCCAAAGATTTAACACTATACAGAATTTCTTACTTGAACTTATTGACATTAGTACAAACTCAAACCAGTTGTGGCTGTGATAAGCACCTGGTGAGGGGTGAGTTCCACTCCTGTTGTCTCGTCGACTAGCTGGAATGTCATGGCAAAGTTCTGATGGCTGTCGGCCATAAAGGACGCCTTTGCTTTATTCGGATATTCCACTCTGAAACACAATTTGATGTGCAAGTCAGCACAATATCAAGGCATGCAATGTAAAACATGAGCTCAAAGTTAATCTCACCTGGTGGTTTTAGGACCAATGCTCTGGTCCTTATCCACCACAGACAGGTCCATGTTGTTGATGGCGACCCTGGTAGAGACCTTCACCTTCAGCTGAGAAAGTGGAAATGGAAGGGTCAAAATTAAGCTTTGAAAATGACACAAGATTAAGAAATTATTCCGGCAATTACTGAAATTGTGTGGCTTTTTTAAATCCTTTGTTTGGAGGAAGAGACCTATGACATCATGAAATTATCTATGACAAATGTGACTTGCACTTGACCTTATAATTATAAGCTGAACAGTCTGAGTAATTATTCTTTACACAGCTACAATTGACCAATTGAATGTGTAAGCACAGACTGAAGGAGAAAATGAATCATAGTCGATTGCGACAGTTAAAAGTTAAACCCTGAGGTCAACTCCCAACAGGAGTTGTGCTAATGTATGAATTCCTGGTAGTAGACATGAGGGAATTATACACATAAGCTAAAACAAGCACGAAGCACTAAACTTTTTGTCAGAACACATCTTTAAAAGGTTCAGTATACCTCATTGTGGTTGGCAACAAATCGACTGTCGCCAGCAACGGCAATAGAGAATTGATAGTAGCCACTCGCTGGGTGACTGGCCATGAAATTCAGCTCAAATACACCACTGTGGAACAGAAAACAGATTTTTAAACAGAAGGGAAAATTTCCAGTTGAAATTGTAATTTATGCCATTCATTTGTTTTGTTGCTTAGCTTATCCAGTTCTTTATGCAATTTTGAGGTGAGACTGAGACGAGGGTCAAATGGTCATTATACTTTTGCTTAGGCAACCATTCGATTTAAGCAATGGTATTTAAAACTTTTGCACAGTACTGAATAATTCACTAATTCCTGACTTTCATGTGGATTTGTCACTCAAAATCACTGTATGTGTGGATGCCTCATAAGAAATCTTTCTGTCACAAATGAACATGAGGCTTCCGCACGTTTGCATTAAACACAGGGCAAAGCATTTAAAAGCACTGAGGAGATGCACATACTCTCTAAGGGTGAAGGGGGCTTGGTTTAGCAGAGCAGATTTTGAGGACACGGCAGTGGCCGACTCCACCAGCACACTGGCAGAGCTGAGCGGCTGACACAGAACATCTGTCACATGAAGCTGTGGATAAAACACATAATATAGATCAGCATCTCATTAAACCGCTACAGAGTCATCCCATTCATTACTGGTCATAATGTATAAATCATCAGATATTAGAATTGGCCAACAAGTCTTTATCAACCATTTTAAGTATTTTGCATTGACAAAATTTTCTGCTACAAAGAAAAAAAATATTATTACTATCATGGATCCATATAATTAAAATTTGTACAATTGTAACAAAAAAAAACTTCAGCAACAATGTTCACTTAATAGCAATTAAAAAATACTGTGATAATTACTACATTTGAAGGCAGTACAACAAATACCATGAAATTTTAATTTGTTACAAATTAAACTTTCTCATAGTAAAGCGATTTTAATGCATTTTAATGAGATTTAGGGATGAAATGGTCTCAATGGCCGTTTGTTTAACATCAATCTTTTAGCTAAAAATAGAATTTTCTACTAATTTTTTTTTACTAATGTACTTTTTAGCTAGATGTGCAATGTCCCAGATATATTCTTGATTCACTGGTATAGGTGGCACCTACCTGGAGCAGAGGCTGGCTGTGGGAAACAGCTGCAGGGCCCTCAGTGCTGATGATGACAGGCACATGGAAGTGGTTGTTGGAGAGGGCTGCAGCAGCGCTGGCCACGCTAAACGCTTCTGACAGAGAGTCCCACGATTTCTTACTGAAGATGGAGTTCAGCAGCTGGATGACCTGATCCTGGAAAGGACACAGAAAAACAGCTATTTTACTTGAGGCAGCATTGCAAATACTTACAAATAATCGGTTACCAAAGCTGTTGTTTAGGGGTGAGCAATAAAAACCTATATCACAGTAGATGTAATGTTGTATCACAGTTACTTTGCACATACAAAACATGTCGTTATTTTCCTTTTTTATTTAAAATTTGATAGAGGCAAACCCAAATTAAAGGTTATGAATGTTTAACAAATGAATGAAAAATCTATCGTAAATGTATTATATTATAAAAATTTTTTGGATGTGTCAAATTTGTAGCCATTGAAAATAGCTAATACGCTCGCAGTTTTAAAATGTGGTGTTGCTTAGCAACTGTAAACAAAGGTTTATTCACACTGCAGGCAAGCGGCACATCACAATGCATCAAACTAAATAGCACCTCTTATAATTAACTAATTGGCCTACACTGTTGTCCACAGCAATGCGTGTATTTTAAAAGGGCTGAACTCTGATGTACCTCTTTCAGTGGGGGTTCCACGTCTACATGATCAGACAGGGCATATGCAGAGGACACAAACAATGCCGTGGCCTCCAGACCCTCCTCAAACTGAAGATACACTCCACCCAGATCATCCAAACGGGCAGCCAGGTCCTACCATACAAGATAAAGCACAGAAATCATTCTATAATCCGTCTGAAAGAAAAAACCATGAAGGTGGTTTGTATCATGCCAAATTGTCTCACCTCAATCTCCTCCAGGATATCCCCGAGTTCAGCCTGCTGGGAGAGACGAGACGCGGTCTGAAGCGCCAGAATGATTCTGTCAAGGCATAAAAAGATATGACTCCATACTGATTCATGAAAAAAAACTCAAACAGAGACATTATCAAATATACTCACGCCAAGACGTTGTCCTCTTTGGAGATGCGAGCTTTCAGGGCACTAACCACTTCCTGTGAGGCCAGAGGCAGGCCAAGAGAACTGAGAGCACTCACAGACTGGTGGATCTGAGAGGCTGTGGAGTCTTCACTCACAGCAGCCAACAGCAAATCACGCGTCTCGTTCGACACAGGAATCTGTCACAGCAAAAGGCAACAACAACAGTCATCTCTGAAGCCTTACCAAAGATAATAGATGCTGCAGTTCTACTACAATGAATGGGGGAAAGTGCAACGCCCAATATGGTCACTCTAGCAAAGGCCATCCTGCCTACTAGTAGAAACAGTCATCAGTCGCTATACACTAATGATTTTCTGATTGTGCATAACAAAACAGTATTTATGATACAGTTCATGATTTAATGATTGGTCAGATATATAGTTTTATTGTGACCTTAGCTAGCAATTTTTGAGATATCTGTCTTCCCCTATTCAAGTAGATAGGATTTGGTCCAGTATGACTGAAATGTCCAAATAGTGTTGCAAATAGTGCAGATATTTTCCTCTTTGCCACTTTGGACTTTGATTCTTCTGAGTGGGCAATGCATTCATAAGTGGAGATTACTGTGTGCAAATGAAAATTAAAAACTATGCACATTTTGAGTGACACTCTCACAAGTAAACTTAAGAAATTGTATATAATACTATGTTTGTTACCTCACACCCAGACAGAGCTTGACTGGCCTCTGCCGCATAAAACAGGGACTCAACGCTTGAGGTGTCAAGCTTGGACTTGATAAACCTGCATGTCTCCTGAAGGACCAATAAATGATTCCATTACCAAATGCATAATAGCAATAATCTTAATTATTAAATAATTAACTTCTTTCAGCAATGTAAATGATGTTTCTCCTTACATCTACATCAGCAACAAAGATTCCTAACTTGCTCAGTCCAACAACAGAGTAGTAAGCAGACTTGAGGTCAGTGAAAGGCTGGCTCAATGCAGCCTGGAGTCTGGCCACATCACTGGTGGACAGATGATGGGTTGGGGTCAGAGTCTGGGTCCCGACAAACAGGGACAGGACCAACAGGCTGAAGAAACCTTCAAACGGAGGAACACAATTAATGCACTGCACATAACATGCACATCTTAGGACTGAGAGCGCATTTGCACAAGAGAGCTCTGGTGGAGTGTGTGAGCTCTGATTAGAGAAAAAGGGGCGGTGGGAGGTCACTCTGAAATCAAGTGGAAATACTGTGAATGTATTAAAAAGAATGGAGATAAAATATTAACATATCGTACAAATCTTTTTACAAAGTGTTGTTTAATTGCAAAGCATACACCATTCAGAGGTGGAACATGGGGGGAAGACTGTATAAGAAAAGTATATACAAAATGTGTTAATACTTTATACAGATACAAAAACTGCCATTTCAGTGTCACTGAATACATTTTGTACAGTCCATGTAAAATTTCCATTTTTATAACCCAACAATACACTTAGGAGGATAAATAAAACACTGCCTGTAATTGATATAGTTATGAAATTGTAATAGTTATTAACAGCAATGGCATGTGCCCAGCAAATATTCAGAAGCTCTTAACGAATGAATGAAACTTGCTGCCATAGATATGCGTTGGTGTAACTATAAATTAAAACTACATATAAAACTAAAACTCCAAATAAATGTTGTGCACATAAACACTGTTAAAACATCTCAGATCATGTAGGATGGTTATTAACAACGAAACAGATAAAAGCACAGCTCAATGTTACTGCTGAAATCTACCTGCACAGCCAATGCTCGTGTACAAAATCTACCAAACCAGAACAATAAAACAAATCAACAACACATTCATGTAAAAATTATCTAATGGATTATAAAAATAACCATAAATATGCACAAATATAACTTACGTAGGTGAGCCATGTCGCCTAATGCAGCGTCACCAAAACTACAGAGAACTTCCGGGACACGCGGGTAAAACCTATTTCAGCGATGTAGGGTGAACGGTCTTTTGTCTGATTTAATAACATACATTAAAGCGAATGTAACAGCTTAATTTTAACTTTAAATTTATATTTTATTATAGTTAAAATGTATAAAATACATGGAAACTACGCTAAAATGTAAAATGAATAATGCAAGCAATAAATGGATGTAACAGGTCCACCCCTATAGACAAGATATGGTATGAGCTACGTCATCCAACAATGAATGGAGCGTGATACAAATGTTAGCATTTTAATTGCTATAATGATTTCCTAAGATATTGTTCACCTGATATAAAACCTTGCAGACGTCTCCACAAGGTTACGGACTGGGTATTAATTAAAAGTTGCTTGTATGTGATATAAACGGAAAGCGTGCGTTGTGCTTTGTGTCTGTTTGTGATTGGACCTTTCCAGCAGTTGATTTTGTTTCACCCAATCAGATACAAAACAATGCCGCATGAAAAAATGGTTCGAAAAAAATCTGCTCATAAGTGCAGATGTGAGATTTATGTAACAGATTTGTGTCCAGAAATTTTTTTTTATCATAAATTCATTTATCATAAATTTCTGACAGCAACCAGCCATTAGAATTACAGCTGCAACATATCTGTTGCATAAATCTTGCATCTGCTCTTATGAGATTTTTTCGAACCATATTTTCATGCGGCACTGTCTTGTATCTGATCAGTTGGAGTTCTGAGTAAACGTACTTGTTTGAGGGGATGTATGTATCAGTTTTGGTGCGGTACTCCATTTTCAGCGCAAAGATTGTGGGTTTTATTCTCAAGGAACATAAATACCGATCAAATGTGTAGCTTGAATTCTTTGTAACTTGCTATGGAATAAAGCAAATGCATAAATGTAATGTAAAATGTAGCTTTATCATACTTATTTAGAGCTTCAGCAGATAACACAATATAAAGGAGATAAATCTTTCACGAAAAGCGATTGTTTTCCGAAATACGAGCGTATCTTCTAAGCTTTTTTGAATTAAACTTCAGCCATTCTTCTAGATTGTTGGCTTTAAATTTTATTAAATTTTAAATCCAAATCTAAAATGCTTAATTGCTTAGAATTATAAACATAAAATCAAAACCAGTTTTTCAAACCTCAAAATTGTATGCCAATATTAAATACTAATTGAGTGTTTAAAGCATTTATTGTGAATCAGAATCATGCCTGTGGTCAGATTCAAGCCATTTCCAGTCTGTCACAGGTAATGTTACAGTAGCAATTGTCATACAGCAGAGGGCGCTAGACACTGTGAACATTAAGGACTTCCATCAGGAGTCATCTGCAGTTAGACACATCTCACAGACGAATGTTCTTTTTGACTGCCATCGTCATCCTCGTCTGCCTCTTCTCCCCCTGATGATCAGATTTGAATATCTGCTTCGTTTGGATCCAAAGGGATTGGTCCCCTTTGTAATTCTTCAAATCAATAATCAACCCAGTTTAAAAAGAAAAGACTATTTAAAACTATTGGCTTGCAGCATGTACTGTGCTGTACTGGCAGTTCACATCAGCCTGTGCCAGTTTCATGCCTGAACTTCAGGTCATGTGTGGTAACTGACTTTGAATAATGAAGAGTTAATTCAATTGAATGTGTGCATTTTCTGGATTAGAATATGGTTAAACCTGCAAAACATCAGAACATTTCATCTTCAGAGCTTTCCAAACTAAAGAAAATAAATTGAGACCCACCACAGATCCTGTGGTTAAAGCTTAAACAAATTAGTGCAAATGTTGTACAGTGAGTGAAAGTGATGATAATGACTAACAAGAAAAACTAAATGAGAGTGAGACAACAATCAAATTATTAAAACAAGTGCTAATGACAAATCCAGGGAAATGTACAACCATAAAATCCTTTGTTTTAGCTTTTAAAATGTTAATAAAGAAAATGGTGTATAATTGCAGACACCAAACCTCAATTTTTTTAGTGAAAGTGCAGTGAATATGCATGTTGAGTAAAAACACTCTGTGCTGAACAGATCAAATATATATCAAATATAAATATACAAGATACTTTTCTCTATTTTTGGTTTAAAAACTTTTGCAATATGTTAATATGTTATGAATGGTATTGTTGACATATACTATGCCAAACTACCAGTTCATGACAATAGACAGTAATGATTTTTTTAAATGTTGTATTGATCTTAATCTGTATTTTTTATATAATTGCTGGTGCTATTTGTGTAATGTGTGGTTACGTCAGCACTACAAATGAAGTTTAATGTAGTTTTGAGAACACATTTCCTGTGCTCATTTGGACTATAAAATAACCATGAACAGCCCATAAACACCAGCATCTACCAGTGAAGCAACGGCAGCAACATCTTCAGGCCTTTATGTGGAACCACAATCTGATTCTAGGTAAGATCATGTTATTAGTAGTATTATTAGTATTATACATCTATAACAGTAATAGTGATAATAACTTTCCATAATATATATTAGCCTATAATATATATAAACATACTGTTTACTTTGTTATTTACTTTACTGAAACTCATTGCATAGCATATCACCATTAATACATGAGACAAATTTATTTTCTTATTTATTTTCTTTTCTAATTATTTTGGTTTAACATTACAAAATTATTGTTGACTAATAATTCAACATTATTGTTCTGTTTAAAAAAATAGCATGAAAAACTGGATATATTTGCGATTCTGGTCATTGCTAATAACCATGTTAAGAAGCATGATGCTTTAGACATTCTTAAATCATGCTGAGATAACATGGATCGCCAAACCTGTGGAGATCAGACCAGCCTACCGCATGATGTCATCTATTAAAAACATACACCAGACATTCATGATAATATTGCATTTAAATTTCAACCAAATTGTTAGGCTGAAAACTAGAAAAGTAGATTTTACTTAATCCACACTTATACTATTGGGTTGACAAAAACATGTAATAAAGAAAGCCTAACGCAATTCTTTACTGTTGCTTTGGGTGTTTCCTTTTAGCCCCTCACTGTTATCTAAAGTCTTAGTTCATTTAGATTATTAGAATTGTGATGATCGTGATCCGCTCATAAACAACATCATCTACTGATGAGCAGCATCTTCAGTCCTGTAAGTGGATCCACAATCTGATTCCAGGTGAGATCATTTATCTTGTGTGTGTTCACATGTAAATGTTAATACTTTGATCAACCACATGATATTGTTTGAAAAGATTAATCAGACATGAACGTGTATTTTTCTGTTTCAAAATCTGGTTCCTTAGTAAATAGTAACATAGTAAAATGAATGACATGTTTGTTTTTATTTTAGTGCTGACTGTCAATGACACAAAACAACTTCAGCAGCAACTTTGACTATGAACTTGATATTATCTATTATGAAAGATACATTTTTGCAGAATCAGTATTTATTTATTTATACTCTTTCAGTGATTGGTGAGAGAGTGTTATTTGTATGCTGTCACCAATATACTAATACTACTTATTTCCTGTAATGTGACAGGTAGACCAGGCCATATTTAAATACACAAATAATGTTAAGAGAAATAAAATGGCTAAGACAGCAGGTAAAATCTATTGAAATCTATTTTCAGTGATGGGTGTTCCTGTAGCTCAACTGGTAGAGCATTGCGTTAACAGTGCAAAGGTTGTGGGTTCGATCCCAGGGAACACAAGTACTGATAAAAATGTAAACCTTGAATTCACTGTAAGTCGCTTTGGGTATAAGCGTCTGCCAAATGAATAAATGTAATGAATAAATGATTGAGGTTCTAATCATGTTCTTATCAAACTCTGTTTGCATTGTGTTTTCTCATCAAGTCTCGTCACGCTGCTTCAGTTTATGTGACTCATTTGATTCTTTCAGATCTCATACAGATTATTGTCTTATAATATCAACATTCACGTGGACATTATTATTGTTTGATTGTGGGTGTGTATTTTATGGCATGTATTGCTTTTGAAAGATATCTTTTGGTTTCTCATCCCATCTGGTACAAAACTCACCATTCACTAAAACTCTCCTGTTTCATTTCTTTGATCATCTGGATTGTGAAAAAAGTGTATTTCAGAGATCTATTATCAAATCTTTTATGATACTTGAGCAATAAAGTGACATTTTTGTCAGATATGGTTACCCATAACCGAAATGTTACCTCTGCATTTAACCCATCCCTAGTGAGTGAACACACACTGCAAGTCAGGAACACACACACACCCGGAGCAGTGGGCAGCTATCACTGCAGCGCCCAGGAAGCAAACAGGGGTTAGGTGCCTTGCTCAAGGGCACATCAGTTACTACCTTTTCATTTCTAACTATTCCTTTAAGTAGAACTTTAACATGCAAAAAGTAAATAAAATTGGACTGGACTGTCAGCAAGCAGTTTTGTTTAAGTTTATTGGTTTGTGTGAACAACCAACTAATTTTATTTTAAATACTTTTACAAATGTAAGTTTTTTTCTACTGTAAAAGTTTTGTTTATGCCATTATAACATCCAAGATCATTTAGATTTAATTTTCGTTCATTTAACTTACAATACCCATGGACTGACCATTTTATTTTCAGCTGTTTAAGAGATTTTTTACATTTAACATGTTTACAGATTAATTTGCAGAGAATTTACAGCTTTAAAAGCAACATGCTGTAATGGCGAGGCAGATGCGTTGTTAGAATTCATGTGCAGAGCTTTATTGATAAACAGTCGATAAACAGTCGATAAACAGGCAGAGGTCGAGACAGGCAGCAAACATGCAGAAACGTTAAACAGGCAGCAAACAATGGCTAAACAAGCAATGGTCAAACACAGAGTCAAAACAGGAACCAGGCAAACAATCCAAAAGGGGTAATCCAACAAGCGGTAAACAGGTAAAAACACAGGATAGCAGTCAATGAATAAACACTCAGTAAGGCATGCTAAGGCTGGCAGTACTTTGCAATGATACTGTGAGTGCACATGGTTTATATAGTCCCAAACAGGAAATGAGAAACAGGAAGCAGAGGGAGCTGGTGATCAGTACTCTGGTGAGGGCTCCCTCTGCTGGCGTGGCGGAACAGGCTGATCTGTTACACATGCCTCTATGATTTGTGCTGTTGTTGTGTTGTATGTTTGTGACACGTTTTTCCTCTTAATAAACTGTGTTGTGATGATTTTAGGTATATTAGAGTTTTATAGATTTTACATGCTGTCTTAGCCATTTTATTTCTCTTAACATTATTTGTGTATTTAAATATGGCCTGGTCTACCTGTCACATCACAGGAAATAGGTAGTATCAGTATATTGGTGGCAGCATACAAATAACACTCTCTCACTCACAAAACACACTCTTGTTGGACTAACCTTTCCAGTGCACACTTGTATTAGAATGATTTTTTGATAAATCAATCAAGTCTAACTAAAAGCGTCAAAAATAGAGTTCTGTGCACAGATATCGAGGAATCAAATATCAAATGAAGGTCCACACAGAACAATAATAAAAAAGTTTTTAATATATGTAATAAATGAGACAATTGCAATGATAAAGATTAATTAATAAATATAGAGATTTAATAAAATGAAGATTTTAATAAATGTAATAAATGAGACAGTAGTAATAGTAGATATGTTGCTGATTATATAAAATAGCAAAGCGTACAATACGTTTCAGAAAAATACGTGCATTTCTCATCCCTTATCAACCCATTCCCAATAAGAATATGAAACTTCCCACCTGAGCAAGACGCTCAAAACATTTGGGTTATATTGACACACTAAGGTATGCGTAAGGAATGTGTGAAGTTCTGGTGACTGTCCTAAAGGCCAAGATCAGAGCTTTAAATTTTATGCGGGACAGTGGAGTGAGATCAGGAGGGGTGGGAAATAAACAAAAAACAAAAAGAGTTCTTGGAATGTCCTATACTGGCTAAAATTGTGATTTAAAAGACATTTGTTAATGATTGCTAAGACATTTAGCTTACTGACCAAGTTTACTGATACCGAGTGGCTATATAAAAAATTAGAAATTAGAGTTGTGTCATAATTTACAAGAGTCTCAGTTTCACTCACTTTTTTTAAGTATGTGGCGCCAATAAAGTGATTTGATTAGGTGGCCGCTAGATGTCGTTCTTTCTCTATTGCCGTTATAGTTTCCTGTATGAGAAACTGAAGAGGGCGCAATAGTCAAAGAAAAGTTTAACAATACCGTGCTTTCACTGGCAAAGCTCATCATCATTATTGGCATAAATAAAAGCAATATGGAGGTTACAAATAGTTACTACTAAAACTATAATAAATAAAATAAAATCTAAAATTAACTAAAATAAATAAATGAAAGCACTATTCGGCTTCAAAGTGGACGATGTTCCTGACCCAGAAATTTGAATGACGTCAGACACTCGAGTTAGTCTCGCGAGATTTGTGGGTGCTGGCTTTCATATAATGCGCGTGCGTCCCTTCGCCCTCTCGTTCGTCCTCAGTGCAGGATAACGAAGATAGACGCTCATCACGCCAGCTAAAACAGGCCACAATCAATACAGTGTTGTTTATTGACAGTGTGACAGCTCACAGCACTCACAACTTGTTAGAAGACAGAATAATCTCGGATACAACAGAGGTGAGTCATTTCTTATCAAAGTGTAGGAGAGCAGCAGAACGGACAGGTAGTCGAGTTATGGGAAGGTTCCTGTTTGTCGGCTTATGATCTTCTGTATGATCTTCACGTGTCAGATTTCTGAAAATGGACAGAATATGTACTACTGATTGCAATAATATCATGTATTATATGTATTCCGTATGTTTTAATAGCTTTACTGTTGTTTGTTATTTGTTCTATTTAAGTTTTTGTATTTTCCTAATGTTTAAATAGTTTGTGCTCAAGCGTATTTTCGGCAAAATCTACTTTGCAACAACGCAAAAATAATGAAAAGTAGTAAAGAATAAGTTTAAATAAGTAATATTTAAAATATAAGTGTTTTGCTCGGTAACTGCGTTCATTTGGTGTATGTGAACGGTTATTAAATAATAATATAAATCAACAGTCAATTTTATAGTTAAATTCAGAATAGTAGTTTTTGTCACGACGTAATTTGTATACTAGTGTATATAACATGCGTTTTACATTAGTTATTACACAAGCTATTACATTACGTGTTTTGTGTGTTATACTTTTTGGATTCTTCAAACTAAGTGTCCTTGCTTAGATGATATCTTCAAGGTGTTGTCCATTTAAGAATTTTAAACAGTATTGCGAATGAATGGGATTAACAACAAAAAAAATTACTAGGTGGGAAGACTTTTTCAAAGTCTTTTCACAAAAACAAGTGTTTGTGACTTCACAGTTTCAGTGGTTTAGATGTAATTCTTGCTTATAAATCGTCTGTGCTCAAAGTCCATGTATGTTGTTAATACAGTTATAACCTTTGTATTAAACAGTGCTTTATTTCTTTCCAGGCTTGGACAATCAGCTATGGATGCCATCATTCGCTGTCCGTTTCTGTCTCGTGTTCCCCAGACCTTTCTGCAGCAGGCTCGAAAGTCCTTGGTTGCGTACGCAGTGAAATGTCCCGTCATGATGGACCTCGCCTCAAGGCCACTAGTGCGTTCTGTCTGCTCTTCTCCTGCCAGCTTCCAGAAGGTTGAGAATACAACCCCAACCAATGAGGGTCAGTCTTCAACCACTGCTTATGTATTTGTTGAAGCCTGTGGATGGAATACTAGCTTACTCCTCACTGAATAGTGCACAGTGTGCTTATGCTGCTTATGAATATATATTCAGTTTGTTTTGAAAAAGAGTGAAGTTGAGTTCATTGTTATTTGAATGCAGTATTTCGTGCAGTATGTTGGTATTCTATTCCAAACAAATCCCTGTGTGTTTACATTTTTGCATCCTAAAGAATCTCCTCTTTCCTCCTTGAATTAGACTCCAAAGAGGCCCCCAAAGTGCCTCCAGGCCACCCCATGCCTCCAGCGGGTCAAACAGCAGCCTCCAAATGCCCCTTTCTGGCTGCAGAGATGGGCCAGAAGAACAGCAGTGTGGTTCGGGAAGTCAGCATGGAACTCCAGGAGGACGTTTCCGAAGTCCGCACCGTGTGCAAAGGTTTGTGCGCTTCACTGCTTATTGGTCTTTTTTTATTTATCTACGTTTTAGGCTTTTTATATGAAATTGTCAGTGGCTTGACATTTAAAGGTAATCTGTGTTTTAGATGTCTCAAAATCTGAGCTGAATCCCCTGGTAAAGGACACCAAGGTTGGAGGGAACCTCATGAAGAAGCTGATAAAACAACGTCCCACCAGGGTCTCTCATTTGCTTCAGGAGAACATGCCCAAGAGTAAGGGCTGTTAACCGTTTGTGTCTTGCTCTTTAGTGGTTGCATAAAAACAGTCAGTGATGAAACTAAAAACCAGCAAACTACTTCCCATTTTGACTGAAGATTCACATTACCATGTGTACGTCTCTTGCAGCTGTCTCCAACTTTCATTATGATGATTTCTTTGAGAAGAAAATCGAGGCCAAAAAGAATGATCACACATACCGTGTGTTTAAAACGGTCAACCGCAAAGCCACAGATTTTCCAATGGCAGATGATTACACAGAGTCTTTGTCCTACAAGAGAAACGTTTCGGTGTGGTGCAGCAACGACTATCTGGGCATGAGCCGCCATCCACGGGTTGTGCAAGCTATAATGTAAGTGCATCTTGCCAAATTTCTAAAGTACTTTTTCAGGTCATATTTCACTTTAATATTCTTGTTGTATTGTGCCACTATTTTCATGACAATTAAGAACAAAAGGTTATTCTGGTTACCTTGTTCTAGAATAATCTCAATGTAATGTGGGAAAAAATGTCAAATCAAAAATCAATCACAAAACTCAAACTATACACCCAGACTCAAATTTGGAGGGGCATTATTGTCATGACATTAATAGCAAAAACAAATTCTAAAATGAGATTCATTTTGTTTGAGCAATTTTTTTTTTCTGAGGTTCACCAGTTTGTAAATTTTGCAATTAAAGATGTTGTGGGTTAACAACTCGGTGTGTTCTCTTAACAGGGACACTTTACAGAAACATGGTTCAGGAGCTGGAGGGACTCGAAATATATCCGGGACGAGTAAGTTTCATGTGGATCTAGAGCACGAGCTTGCTGATCTTCACGGAAAGGATGCTGCCTTGTTGTTCACCTCCTGTTTTGTGGCCAATGACTCAACACTCTTCACACTAGCAAAAATGTTGCCTGGTAAGTTTCTTTGTTTATTTATATTCAGGGACATTTGAGGGTTATCTTGTAATTTTGGCATGAAACATGACCTGTTTCTATAGAAATGTCTGATAGTAACCCTTTTGTATTTTCGTTTCAGGTTGTGAGATCTATTCAGATGCGGGTAACCATGCCTCAATGATACAGGGCATCAGGAACAGCGGCACCAAGAAGTTTATCTTCCGTCACAATGACGCCAACCACTTGCGAGAGCTTCTGGAGAAATCGGATCCCTCCACTCCAAAGATTGTCGCCTTTGAGACTGTGCACTCAATGGATGGTTAGTAAGAACCTCTTTGTTAGGCTCCGTGAACATGAGTTTACATCTGTGGGTTCCAGTAGTTAATGGTGACTCTTGTTTGTTGTGTTAGGTGCTGTGTGTCCACTGGAGGAGATGTGTGATGTTGCCCACGAGTTTGGTGCTATCACCTTCGTGGATGAGGTCCATGCAGTGGGACTGTATGGACCCAGAGGAGGTGGCATTGGAGATCGTGATGGTGTTATGCACAAGATGGACATCATCTCCGGAACACTCGGTGAGTATGATCTGACCATTTGGTTTTTCATAAATTAGTTGGAACAATGCTTGTTTAGACTAAGCTTTCCTTATATAGCCACATCGTTCACTCAGAATTGCAGCCAGATCTGTGGACGTGACAGCCGAGCTATGGTTTTGTCACTGAATGCTCTAGTGGATACTTGTGGAACAGAAGCTGCTGTCTTGTTGCCTAGGAACCAGTGCTCCTGCTTTGCTCTTATTGAATTGCCCCTGAAGGCTTTTGAAAGGCTGTTTGTCAGCCTGGTTTGTTCTCAGCTCATTTTGAGTCTAACATAATAACCTGCAGACAGTTTAGTGGGCACATGAGTCCTATGAGCAGCATCAGGAAGGAAATTGTTGTCTGGCTGATTCAGACTGATGATTGTTCCCCAGTCAGTTTTACAGAACCTACACCAATCAAATGATTTTTGTAAACTTAAAAATATTTCTCATTTTAGCAATGTAATAGAATGTTGTGCTAACTGTTAATTGTGAAGAACGGAAAACTCACAGACTCATAACTGTTGTAAATGTATTATGTTTTTCTCTATTGGTGCTGCAGACTCTGTGTAGTTGTATAGAATACAGAGCTGCTTTTTCTTATTTTTCTTTATGGGTTTTTTTTTACAGGGAAAGCATTTGGGTGTGTTGGAGGCTATATTGCTAGTACCAACGCTTTAGTTGACACTGTCCGTTCCTACGCTGCTGGCTTCATTTTCACTACGTCCCTACCACCCATGCTGCTTGCTGGTGCCCGGGAATCCATTCAGATCCTAAAAAGCGAAGAAGGTCGCGCGCTTCGCCGCAAGCACCAGCGCAACGTTAAGCTGTTGCGTCAGATGCTGATGGACACCGGCCTGCCTGTGGTCCACTGCCCCAGTCACATCATTCCAATCAGAGTATGTAGATGCTGGATAATGCTGGCTGTTTTCCACAGGACTATAATATTAACTGTATATATTGTTGATTGGTAGTTTACTTGTTTGTTTTTTGTTTTTTTTATAGCCCATATCTATAGAGTGAAGGCATATATAATCCGATATGAAAACAATTTTGCTGAGATTTGCTGAAATTACATTGTATTTTCATGTTTTAGTGGCTCAATGTAGTTTTTTAGAATATTTACTCAATTGACTGGTCTGTCTGTAGATTTTTTTTAACTGTTGCACGAACATAATTGACTGGTTTTATCGAATAACAAAAAGTCATTGCCAGTTTACAAAGCTTTATGCTGAAAATATGCAGCTAATATGAACGTATACAATCAGGTTGCAGATGCTGAGAAGAACACAGAGGTCTGTGACATCATGATGAGCCGCTACAACATATATGTCCAGGCCATTAACTATCCCACCGTGGCGCGCGGAGAGGAGCTGCTCCGAATCGCCCCCACACCACATCACACCCCGCAGATGATGAAATACTTTGTTGGTAAGTCTGCTTGGACTTCTTTAGAAATCTTTTGACTTTTCAATGTTGATGCATTGTGAAGTGTAGCAATCATTTGTGTCCTGCACCACAATAATTGATCACTTCTCCAATCACAGATAAGCTAACTCAGACCTGGAAGGAAGTGGGCCTAGGGCTGAAGCCACACTCGTCTGCAGAGTGTAACTTCTGTCGGCAGCCGTTGCACTTTGAGGTCATGAGCGAGCGGGAGAAATCCTACTTCAGTGGGCTCAGCCAACCCATATCTGCCTGTGGCTAATGCACAACTGCATTCCGCATTCCACACACATGTTAGCGTCTCGTGTATCTAAATTATTGGTATTGCTATTACATGTGGCTCAAAACCTGTATGAAAAAATAAATCTTGAAAAACTGATTTTGTGTATCTATGAATTTTGTTAAGGGAAACTAGAGTATACATTTGAGAATTTTAGTATAAAGTGTTTATTTTTAAGACACAGGAATATTTCAGAAATAAAACATCCATTCATTAAAGAAATGGGTTTGAAAGAGATGTTTTAAAGCACTACTTTGAATGTAGATGTAGTTCTGTACTTTCTATGGATTTTAATAAACTGATGACGTATCACCTTGACATACATTTTTCATGTAATTTGAGAATGTTGTCTAGATTGATTATCCAAAAACTTTGTTTGGCACATGTGTGTGTGATATAAGGTCTGGTAAAAACAAAGCATTTGAATTTTACATTTTCAATACATTTTTACGTATCAGGGAATTGCAAAGGTCATCTGCTTCTTAATTGTGAAATTAGGTAAATGTAACCTTAGACAAACAAAAACACATATTACACTGTGCCATTTATTAAACAGAAACTAGGCCAAAATGGAGAAGTCGTGTGCAAAAATAAGTACACCCTTATTTTTTCCATAAGAAAATGCCCTTGATTTAACCACCTCTATAAAAGCAACGTTCCACAGAGTTCCACTTGCAGTCATTGAGTTGACGATCAAACTCTATACCAAAGTACTTTAATAAAATGTAAGGCCAGCTAAAGCCTGCCTGTAATTGGTTCATGAAACAGGACAATGATCCCCAACAGAATCTAGAACAGAATGGCTGAAAAGGAAAGAATCAAGGTGTTGCAAAGGTAGGACCTTCAGATAGCTGTCTTTAACAAATCCCTGCAAACCTCAATGAATTGAAGCAATGTTGTAAGGAAATTGGACTTATTTCATCCACAATGATGTAAGAGACTAACAAAGTTAAACAGAAAACAATTACTTTAAGTTATTGCTGCTAAAGAAGGTTCTGAGGTAGACTGAGGTAGATTTCTGCAATAGTGCTTTGCATTTGTCTTACACTTTTACATTCCTATTATCATTCCATGAAACATCATGCAAATCAAACCAGTATTAAACTAAATGCAGTTAGAAAATTCTACATTTTTCAAACTGCTACAGTTGCTATATGGCTGCTTTTGATGAAGGTATTTAACTACAATTTGACTACAAAGGTTGGGAATTGCTGTATGTTCTAGACAGCTGGAGAAACTTGGCTAAAATGGAGCTGAATGAGTAACAACAGTGGAAGAGAAGCGGGAATGACCTACTTTCTCATCCCCTTTTCACTGTTTCACCAAGCAACGATGTTACCATTTTAAAACATACTGACAACCACAATGATCACCATTACTAATGTTCATAACAAAAACTATACTGTCCCTGGCACACTAACCTAAATACATGGTAACAAACTGGCGAGGTAGTGGGTCAGCTGAAAAATGAGATGGGTCTCCAACCAGATGGGGGTGAGGAGACCACAACAACTAATCCGTTTGTAGAAAACAGGTGTATATGACATCACCATCTGTTTCTCTGCTGAACACTGATGCTCAAATTTGTGGCTTGTAAGTGCAAAATGAGGTGACCCAAATAAAAGGAACAGGACAATGGTCAGAAAAATATGTCAAATAAAAATGTTGGCCATAACAGGTGAACAGTTTCATTCGAGGACAAAGCTTCACATATAGAGTTTCAGAGGAACAGATGATTAGGTCTAATAAACTGATGTATTTGATCTAATAAAGGGCATATAATGCAATAATAAGGCTTTTCACATGATGGTTGATGAAATTCCATGTTTTCTCAACAACTGCTCTTTCCTAATTTGGGAATACAACTAAAAAGCAGTTTTATTCCTGAATTAGTTCAGCTTTAACCACAGACTGACTGGCTCTCCTGTATTCTCTTTTTCAGTTTTGAAAAAGAGGAATTTCATGACTTGCAAATGCTATCACAATGTCCAACCATTGACTCAATTGTTATTAATCAATTTTGGTTATTAACAGCCTTTGACTGCATTACCAAGGTCATGAGAAGTTGGAAAATATAAAATTCTGATTTACAAATTTGATAAAGTCAGGCTTGTGTTTTTTTGAGTGCAATCTCAATAAAATTACTTTAAAATCATAATCCAGCAATCACACACCACCTTGAAATATCATGTACATTCAATGGCAAATTTATTCACAATTGTTTTTTCATTGTGTTAAAAATGGCGTTAAAATTCTGTAACAAATCTATTGACACTTATATATTTAATTGATTTATTTATTTAATAATTTGGTTCAGAAATTATTGTATAGTAAATTGTGTTTATAAAAGATTCTTAATCAAATTCTTGGAGTCTGGATAAACATATGATCAGGAGCTATGAGCTAATGCAATAACACATGATATGAGTCATTATGTCCTTCAGTCAGGGTATTTTTTGTGACTGCCACACTTCTTTCTTTTAAGAAAGAGGAGGGTATCAAGCCTGTGTGTTTTAAAAATATAAAGCACTCTGGAAAATACCAGCTTGTTCTTTCAGAGATTTCACATAGCCTGGTGTATGTGAAAGCCAAAGCAACTATATGTCAAATGTGAATATTGAACCAGATGGGGGAAGTTCCAAAATAACACCAGATCTGTCATATCTATGACTGTACATAAGTTAATAAACAGTCACAAGATTTAGTTTTTAGTTTAGGTACAATTAGTACAGGTGCTGTCCTCCTGGAGACACCCTGTAGGTCCAAGACTGATAGTTGATGGACCAACACGTGGTGGCAGCTAACAATCTTTTGATGATCCACCAGTGAGTGAATCTTATGAAAATATACCCAGATTACATTTCACCCCAAATGAAACCCCAGCATAAAACTTAGCAAATAAAATAAATACAATATGTACTGCAACACTAGTTTGGCAGGTTTCATGTGATTCAGCCAACCATGGTTCACCTTCACTATACACCAATTAGGGATTGGCATGGCTACACAAAGCTTGAATCATCACAGAAAAAAATGTTTTTTTTGAAGACTCGCCCTGGAATAACTGCTCAACCCACCTGTTAATCAATCTCTCTGCATTTGTTAACAGCACACAATGAGCGCTGTGCCAGGAAACACTTTGCCATATTTATCTGATTTCTCTTCCACCTTTATCTACAGGTGGCAAATGAGGCAGCACACACGTGACACAGCAATGCAAAATCACATCTAATGACATGTCAGGAGGGCTCTGGGGCATAACTCAGGGCTTGTGTTTGGCTAATTTACATCAAAGTCAAGCAGCCCTTTAATCTGCCCTTGGGAAATACACATCTGAGGCCACTGAACAATACTGCTATTCTGTCTTTATCGGACAGAATTAATATGAATTCTTGAGTTCATGCATTATGTGTCTGTGAAATAGTCTGTCAGAGCAAAAATGAGCTGCAGTTAATAAAGAGGCTTTCTCAAGCAAACTGTGTGTGGTACCATAGGGGTATAGCGCCCCTATGTGTTCCTGTAGCTCAACTGGTAGAGCATTGCGTTAGCAGTGCACAGGTTGTGGGTTCGATCCTAGGGAACACAACAAGTACTGATAAAAATGTATACACTGAATTCACTGTAAGTCGCTTTGGATAAAAGCGTCTGCCAAATGAATTAAAATGTAAGTGTAAATGGTACCAGCCCTTGGCTGGTATGCAGTCATGTGACTTTATTGTTCAGACAAGCTATAAACCGTCACTTAGGCTTTCAGCATACTTACTGAACCACTGTGTAGAAGGGGAAACTGTTCCAAAAGGTAAGGATGTTCGTATGATGCTGTCGGATATATTTTTGCATTTTAAATCAAGGAAAAGAAGTAGTTGATTCTGGTGTTTGGTGGAATAATATTAAAATATTTACCCCAATACAACGACAAATCTAACAAAAATCAAATATGCCTGTTATTTTATTGTCAAATATGTTATTTGTAGATCAGGAAAGAATTACGAAATAAAGTGACACAGTTGCATTTATCTTTAATTAATACAAAAAAATTTTTGTTGAATTTATTGAATAAATTTTTTCATTGAGTTGTCACAGTCATGACATTGTAAAAGTCAGGCAGGTCTAGTACACTTGGAGAAATAGCATGCCCATAGCGCCCCTATGCATTTTCTGTTTGCAATGATGCGCAATTGTGAAAAGCATTATAAAAATACATTTAAGTTAAATTTAATAAAATAAACGTATGTTACTTGGGCTGTTTTCCACTTTACTATATACATACAGTACACTCACTAACATCCCACATAACTTAACAAACATAAAAATATGTAAATATATGAAAAATGTGTGCAGTTGGCTTTAAGCAAGTTAAAATCGCAGGTAACAATTCAAAACATACTCAAATTATCATGTGATCCTAGATGACGTAAATTACGAAGATAATCATAAATTGCTAAATTACTTCCTGCAAGTTCCCACACCCAGAGACTGTTTATAAAGCTTTGCTATACACTTTACTTTCTGAAAGAGCAAGTTGTTCACTTTCGTTAGGTATGACCTCTGCAGCTTTGTCCCCTTCACAGAGTTTCAATACTGTTTGGAATTTGCCCTAAAGCCTGACTAGCCACTTCCCTTGGTGGTTATTTATACCCACAGCCACAACCAGCAGGTAGCAACAAAGAATTATATTTACCATCCAGCCATATTTCAATTATATACATTTTGTGCATGCGTTAAACTCAACAGTGATTTACATGCATTCTTTCTGTGTGTGTGTGTGTGTGTGTGTGTGTGTGTGTGAAAGCGTTTCAGCAGTTTTTAAAGTACTTTTTTACTTTTAATTTTTTTAACTTTTCACTTTTTTTTTATTTATACTTTTACATAAATGAAAACATGTAATGGATTTAAACAGACCATGACAATCCAAATTCTAAATTAAAGTGTGCGTATGCAGGGGACTAAGTTGATAAGATTTTCTGGTCACACTCTTGGCTTTGGAAGACAATCTTATTCAAGAACACACCCAGGAACAAGGATGTGGAAACTTTGTGCATTCCAGAATCAGCACGCCACAACCAGATGCACTTCCTGCTAAGCAACAGGCTGACTATAATAACATCAAAATACCATCAGAATAACGTCACCTTCATCAAAAAGTTTTTCTTCAATCAACATGAACAAGCTGGTTCTTCATATACAAAGAAACCTTTTAAAATAAAGAAACTTGTAACAGCACACACATGAGATTGACACACACAGATATTTGATTTCATTGTTACAGTAGATACAGTGATGTGACAGTAGAGCACAGTAAAGCTAAAACTATAGTAAAACGAGTTCAGTAGCTGTTTTCTGAGTGGGGTTATCTCCTCTCTAATGTGAAAAGTGGGCAGGTCCGATCTCTTCAATGGGGGGGGTGGGGTGGGGTGGGTGGTGCTTGTAAACAGTGTTTTGTCACGCGAACATAGGAAACCCTTTTCCTTATCTTTAAGCGGCAAACAAAAGAAAGCCCTTTTCTTAGAGTAAACCTAAGATTTTACTTACTTTAGTAGGCTTAGTGTATATAATGGCTACTACTGTATGAACCTGTATGAAGGTTCACAAGAATGAACCTTTTTTCTTTTAAAATAAAAATGGTGAATTAAACTCCAGCTAGATTTCTGATGTGTCTGTAATGAGCAGACTTCCTGAGCAGTTGCCAATATTTGAAATAGAAGGTCAAGAGCTATTTTGCTTCAGACCTTCACTCACTGTGTACGTGAAACAATACACGTACACAGCTAATAGGATTACCACAACAGACCACTGAAGCAAATAGAATTTAGCTGGATTATGAGAACCTCTGTTAAAGCCTAATCAGACTTATGACTTTAAACATTAGTGGAATTGTTCGTAAGGACCATCTTAAACCAGCCTGCATTTTCATGATCTGTTAAGCTGGCTTTCGCTTTTGATACTAGTTTAGCTATAGTCTAAAAAAATTCGAATCATCCAACATTATCTTTCTGATGACGCTGATTGATTAAGGAAAACTTCCTGGTGAAAGTTTGGATGCCTGATAGGAACCCCAGCATCTGAAACAAAACATATAGCTAACTAGCAATGTTTTTTTTTGTTGTTGACATTTCTAATGTTGACATTTCTAATGCAACTTTTAATATTATTCTTATATGATCTTTGAGAGAAGCATGTATTTTTCTTTTAACTTCTGTTCTTGGCATATTGTATTACAAGGTAATATTAATTATTACAAGGTAAATTAAATTACTCAAAATTGCTATGTGCATGAAGTAGGCACAGCTTCTGGGGTTAACCTGTTCAGCATGACCTCACATTGCTTTTGTTCCCAGCTGAGCCCTCTTGGTAATGGATCAGGAGCAAGGCAAGGCTGAAGGATAATTATTGCTCATACATGGGGTTTGCTATATTAACAAAATTTTCATAAAGAGAGTGCTATTGTTTTATAAGTGATCAGACTCATCCATTAATAGGCCATTAATAGGCCTTTTTCATTTTGTCTTTATAAGACGGTTAAATATATTTGGTACAGAAGACATATAACAATGGAGATGGGATAATAGCTCTTGTCCTGTATGTCACGCCAATGTGAAATAATGCAGCAGAGGAAACTGTTTGTTTGTCTTGGAAAGACAGAAAAATCTTGCAAGACAAGACAAGGGCTGTGTAACAACAATTGCTTCTTATTATTTTCCTGTAAAGTTGATGAAATTAATGTATATAAAATCAAACATATTCTCCTGCATAATATATGTATATAATGAGATTTAATCTGTTTTTTTCATTATGAAATACATTTCTATTAAAACAAAATTAGTATAGTAAAGAGTTTGGCTGCTACAAATGTCATTTCCAAGTGAAGAAAACTAAGTTACTAGGTTATGTTATGTTACAAAAAAATCTGCAATGTTAAATATATGTACATTTACTGCACATCTACATTTAAAGATAAACTGTAGGCATTTATTACAGTTTTGCAACCAGTAAACCGGTCTAACTTTAGGTTTACCTCTCAGGAACTTATTTTCTTTTAAAGCAACAAATGACGTACAAAAAAAGAAATAAAGTTTAATATTAACCCTGTCAAGATACCTGCTTGCTTAGTGAGTTCAAGGCCCTGTAAAAATCAAAGTACAAATGAGGTATTTGGGTAACATTTGACCTGGAGAGGCAACAGTGACACAAAAGAGCAGAATAAAAGCATTGAAAGTGTAGTCATGCTAATACAGAGAGTTATTTGCTGTATTAGCTGTATTATTATACATACTATTGCTGTATGTATATAATTATATATGTATTGTACATGTAATATATGATATGTAATGTATTATATTTGTTTGTCACTGTTTTATGTCAGTGTCAAATACACATTTCTTTTTCATAGTAAATTAATTGGATAATAAAGTTTAAACAAACAGACACTGTTTCCTTATTGAAGCTCTCATTGACAGTAACAGGAACTTTTAAACACAACCAAACACCAGTTACAATAAATGGATTTAAGGGCACATCCTGTTAATAGTTGTAAAAACAAAACACCTCTTTGTTCCTCTTAAGGACCAAAAGCCTGTTGTTTAATGTTTCATTAATAATACATTATGTTTATGTTTAATGTTTACATTAATAATACATTATGTATTTACACAAAATCGTACTTTTTAATTTAAATAAGTCTTGTTGACAAATAATTTACACATAGTGAAAAATTTTATTAGTTGTTTCGTCTTTGGACGAGTGAATCTAGTTTATCTTACGTTATTATCATATCCCACTGTCTATTTTGTATTCTCACAGCCCTAACTTTCCTTCCTAACATCTCCTTCTAAAGGATTGTTACTCCTGCCACCCGGTGGTTATTATTAAAATTACATGTCATAAGTTATAATGAATTGTTATGTAATCAATATGTACAGAAGTAATTATGTAAAGTAAAACACAATTAAAAAAAGTTTCCTAAGCCTGTATTGTAATATTCACTTTAATGAGCGTTCAGTACTTTTAGTGATATAATCTGTGCTGTCTTAAGTCACATCCTGTTACAGTATGAACATTTCTCCCATTTCCATGTTGAGTAAGGACAATACACACAATCTGTTATTCATAATAGACTAAACAGATATTTGGCCCTTATATTGGTGAGTTAAGTGAGTTACACACCAGGTCACAATTTAAGTCATTTGGCATATGATGTCACCCTAATTCATTTGAAATAATTTATTTTAATAAATATTGTAATATAAATATTTTATAGATTTTCTATAAAAAACAATTATTTGTATACATATGCATACGTATACATTGTGTGTACCCATAATGCCGTTATTAAAAGCAGTCAATGACATTTCTTAAAAATAATTGAGGGCAAAAGTGAACACATTGTTGCTCTTTACTGCCTTTCTGGGTTCATCACACCAGCTTATCTGTTTCCAAAGTGTATTCCTCTTTGTCTTATTTCGACACACTCTTTAATTGTTTTAGGGTTCTAGATGAACGTTCATCGTGACTTGCAACTTTGACCTTCTGCTGTCTTTGACTGACACTAGCACGTCCCCTTTAAGAGCGTGCACTAGGAGGAGTGACGCGCGCGCAAGCGCGAACTGCGGCGGGTAAAATGAAAGCTATTACCAACCGCTCGTCAATCCTTAGCAACCGACTAGCTTCGTTAAATGCACAGATAAACTTCATTGATATATCTCAGAAATAAAGGCCATTAATAGCATTTTTATGCGAATTGAAGTCTGATTGACGTTTAACGAACTTGACAGGTTTTTGACTTATGCTAGCTTGTTTTCTAGCATGTAAACAAACAACAGACTCTGAATGGACTAGAGTTACAGTCTTTATTATTTTACAAACTTGTCTTTATATATTCATGCAAAGTCGTTTGGACTAATATTACTTTTACAGGAAGTTTATAACATCTGAATTCGTCGTTTTTTCCGTAGTTTAGAAAGATCTCGGTGGACAATGAGCTCTGTTTTGGTGGGTGATGGATTCAAAACGGATTACAAGCGTAAACTAATTGTTTTCTGAGCATTGCAAAATTATATGGTCTTTTGATTCCTTTATTTTAGGGCGATCCGACTCTTGAGAGACATTTTAAGGGTCACAGAGATGTTATCACAAGTGTGGACTTTAACTCTAACATGAAACAGATAGGTAAGATTATCATCCAGGTTTACAGTGATGTGATACATACTGTTGTTTTGTGTATTATAACCCTTGCTTCATTTCACAGCACTATGAAAAATTGGGTTTGGAGTCTCATCCAAACAAACAAACAAATACATAGTTATGTCATACAAGAGTCATATAAACTATGTAAAGTCACATAAAAGCATTTCATAAGCACAATCTATTAACTGAATAAGAACTTGTACATAACTATTACTTGGGAAAAAATTCCAAATCCAAAGTGATTTTATTAATCTTTAAGCCAAGTTAAAGTTATTTAATTGTGATTTTAATAACCTATATCTTTTTAATCACAGTGTTGTATTTTGAGGGTAAAGTGGATGTGTACTAACAGCTGTAATGTTCCCATTTTGGGAACTCCATTTTGATGCATTATGAAGTTTCTATTATCAGACTTGAAATAAATCCACAATGCTCTTAGCAGGACTTAAATATCTACAAGATTTGTTGTTTAACATCAAATGTTTTTAACTCTAAAGTGTTATTTTTGTGTTTATTCCAGCCACTGGCTCCATGGATTCCTGTATTATGATCTGGAACATGAAGCCTCAAATGAGGGCGTACAGGTTTGTGGGTCATAAGGATGCCGTAATGTCCACGCAGTTCTCACCCTCTGGACATCTTGTGGCTTCTGCATCCAGAGACAAGACAGTCCGACTCTGGGTTCCTAGTGTGTGAGTGATTACCTTTTTGGCTTGAGTACAGTCAGTTGAATTGTTTTCTGAAGGCTATGTAAACAAAATGATTTGTGTTTAATTAAATGGGTCATAAGGCAAGCTTCATGTATTGTGAATACATACTGTATTTATACTGTAACTTTAAGAACTCAAAACCTCTGGAAACTTGTGCTGTCACGCTCAGTCATGATGACGTAATCAGCAGGATACACATGATAAGATAAACAATAAGAGTAAACTAGTAAATTTCTTTTAGTAAACAAAAAATGTAGCAAACCCAGCAGTCTTTTGACATGGCTGCATTCTTACAAAGCTTTATTGTTAAATATTTAATACATAATAATAATAAATAAAATACAAATTTACATTTATCCATTTTTGATCATTTTTTTAATCGTTGACAAGCAGAAACACCATTAATAATGTCAAATTGGCCAGGACAGTTATTTACAAAAATCTCAAGAATGACCCAAAATTTATTAGTCAGACTTAATGAATTAATAGATCAATGAATTAATAAATTATAATAATATATCATAAAATGGATTCATGACTTCTGCATCATAATCCAGGTCCTCTCAAGTCATACAGTAGCTTTGTGTGAGAAACAGATCAATTTCTCATACAGAGCAATTATATGGCCCTAGAAGACTTGAAATTTAAATGCAAAGTCCTTGTTCACTTTTATTATATAGGAAAATTGGTCATAATATTCTTAAAAAAAAATCACCTTTTGTGTTCCTCTGGGTTTGAAACAGCATTAGTGTGTGTACATTTTTTGGGGTCAAGTATTTCTTTAAATGATTAGTGCAATGTGTAATGTTGACTATAGGTGGCAGCGAAAACTCATTTATTATAAAAATGCTTTCTGTGGCATAATGTTGTGGCCTACTGGTTAGTGAGTCGGGCTTGTAATCAGTAGGTTCGAGTCCAGTCTCGGCAGGTAGCAACTGAAGTGCCCTTGAGCAAGGCACTTAACCCCCAATTGCTTCCCGGGTGCTGTAGTGATAGCTGCCCACTCTTTTGGGTGGGTGTGTGTGCATGTTCATGACTTGCAGTGTGTGTTCACTCCTCACCAGTGATGGGTTAAATGCAGAGGTCACATTTCGGGTATGGGTTACCATATCTGACAAAAACATGTCACTTTCACTTTAAATAATTATTAATTTAAAAAAAATACCCAGTTGCTAACTTTCCCATAAGTGTTTTGTCTTAGTCTATGTTGTGGGTGTTGCTACATACTTATTCAGAAAGCTGATAAGTGTATTGAAATCAATATGTGTCTAACACTTGTTGGCAACGATAGTCTAACCTTGTGTGGCCCAGCACTTTAGTGTTGTCATTTTGATGTTGTCTTGTGGGAAATATCTTTCTAAATAAGACTTTAAATGTTTTTTAGGAAAGGAGAGTCCACAGTATTCCGAGCCCATACTGGAACAGTACGAAGTGTGAGCTTTTCAAGTGATGGCCAGACCCTAGTCACCACTTCTGATGACAAAACCATCAAAGTTTGGACTGTTCATCGGCAGAAGTTTCTCTTCTCCCTCAATCAACACATTAACTGGGTCCGCTGTGCAAGGTATGTGCTTCCTAACACTTTCAATAGATACACTGTGATAATACAACAAGGTTTCTGTAGTTCCAGCAAACCTAATTATTAATTGATCATAAAATTATACAAATTATCATAAAATGTTAGATTTGAAGTCTAACATTTTCAGAAATATATTGCTAAAAGTCCGTATCTCCTATTCTATTCAAAATACTGTAAATGCTCAAAAATGATTTAATACATTTGAATCTATTTAAATGTTTGCAGATTAATATTAAGAGATTTACAGGCAGGTCTTAAATCAGCCATTTATAAAACACCTGACTGAAGTGTGAGCACATGAACAAAAACTCATTAAAGATGACTTAAGATTGCCAGGTAACATCTTAGAGAAGTGCAGGAATATTAAATCATGATCTTAATAATCTTGAATATTAAAAATAATAATATTCTTTCACCCCACTTTTGGCTGACATCATCTAGGCCTGAGATAATGTTAACCAATTGCCATGTAGCTGTTTAGCAATTGCTGCTTTGTGGGCAATGCAGTATTTAAAATAATCCCACCAATGATTAATGCAGTCACTTGCAATTACTGTCATGCAATTAATGTTAACATGAATGTAATAAAAGTTATGACAATAATAGTAGTATTGGACACCTGCCCAGAGTGTTAAATTGCTGATAGATATCGTATGATCCAGAAACACACTTATAAATGTTTCATTTTGGCTTAGGGAATTTAATACACTGTTTGTCCTTTATTAAAGGAATGCATGGACTGATGCATTCTTAATATATTCCTCTTTCTCTGTAATAGTAAAACTTGATACAAAGTCCATTTATAATTGATCTAAAGTTAACACATTATAAGGCCCTGTGTGTCATAGTCATCATCAAGCATATCAGACACATTGGCTGATGATCCTGCTGTAAATACAACCATTTGTGAGGCCAGTAGTGAACGATGTAGATTAATGTCGTATTTTTGTTTAGATTTTCTCCTGATGGCCGGTTGATCGTTTCTGCCAGTGATGATAAAACAGTAAAGTTGTGGGACAAGAACAGCAGAGAGTGCATTCATTCATTCTGTGAGCACGGCGGGTGAGTGTCTGAACAAAATAGCGGTCAGCTAAACCTGAACAGAGGTCAGCTAGACCTGTACAGAAACCATAAAGAGAGAAACATCTCCACTGTTATTTTCAGATACATGAATTACGCTGACTTTCACCCAAGCGGCACCTGCATCGCTGCTGCCGGCACAGACAACACAGTAAAGGTCTGGGATATTCGCACCCACAAACTTCTGCAACACTATCAAGGTAAGCCTTATTTTGACATAAGCCTCTTTCACGCAGTAAGTTACCAGAATGATTGTACAGTTAAATACGTTCCGTTCACCAGTGTTACAACTTCTCTTGCTGGTACATTGCCAGCACCAATTTACCAGTCATTTTTAAAGGGTCCTGTTCACGTGATGCCTTAACTGTAATCGACTGGAAATTTAAAATGGTAAGATTATTTTATTCAATATATAAAGGCATATGATGAGGACATGGAAATACTGCCTAGTAGAAATGAGTTATGTTGTTATATCTAATTAGGGCTTTATTTCAGCAAATCAATAGATGTTTTTCAGATCAGGATTACAGTGGAAACATGTCTTAATTGTAAGATATTCAATACAGTGAATGTAGTGCTTTACATCATGCATGTTTGGCTCAGTAAGCAGTTTACTTTGAGGATCAATATGACTAAGTGGTGGTAGAGCTTACACGATAAACAATATCATGTCAAAATATCACATTTGGTTCGAAGCCAAACACAAGGCCGTATGATGCCATTGGTTTCCATGCGGTCCAGGATGCAGGAGGTGTGGATCAGATCTTTGTGATCGGAAAGCTTGACTCATGCATTTTACCAGCAGTGATATCACAACCACAGCCTGTGATATCCTCTGCGCTGAGGGCTGTCAGTGTGTCATTTTGTTAAAATAACACTCACTGATGTGTAAAACCAGACCCATGTAATAGAATCACTTTGTCTTTTATATGTCTTAAAAAGCTTACCAGTGGACAGAAATTATTAAAATTAATACTTTCATTTACTGAACAAAATGTTGCTTCCTCCTTCAGTGTTAGTATGTGGGATTATAAAGATTGCAAAAACAACCTTTCTAATTGCTTAGAAAAGAAATACTACACCTCTTCTCTATATGAAAAATACTTAAACATATATAAATGTGAATGTATATTAATTGAATCAAAGAATTTATAACAGATGCAGAGTATATGTGCTGTAAAATTGTGCATATTGAATGTACTGTTAAATCGTATTGAACTTTCTTTGCTCTGTTCTTTGGCTATTACATTTTACATAATAGTTAACTGAACAGTGTTCCTAATATTACTGTTTACACAATTGTTGGCTCATTTGGGGTTGTAATTCCTACAGGTGTCTGCTGGGGGCGTTGCAGTGTTATTCTCGCTGTTCAGTGTCCATTCATAAGAGTGATGTCATGAAGTGCAAAGTCTGTTAATCTTGAGGGACTTTGACTGCTAGACCATGTGAGGCACAGGCCTGCTATTTTATAGCTCTGCTGAGGGTCATTAAGTGATACTCACATGTGTGCAGAGATTGGAAAGCAGAGAAAAAATAAAATATTTTAGTGGAAACACAACTTAAGACTTAATTCCCTTATTACAATACAGTAATTATTAACTTAAAACTTAATTCCCTTAATGCAATAATGCCATAGAGACTTTTACTGAGTTAAAAAGATGAAGCAAATATTTCTAATTCTTTGGTTTCAGTCTTTAGAAAATGGTACCAACTTTAATACCAACTAACTGCATGTGGACAAACTGACATATATATTTATGTTAAATAACTACATAAAATCTGTAACATGCACAGCATGCGATGCGTTAAATGCAAATAGGGATATGCAACTACAGAAATGTGCATAGCATAGAACAGAAATAGAAAAGGTTTTCGGCTTTTAAAACGGAGGGGAAAATGTTTCCCATGTGTTTTGTAGTTAACATCAAAGATTGTCTGACCAATCAAATTCTGCTGTTTTTACATAGTAGATAGGGTTTTCACATCTGGATCATTTGAAGCACTTGTTTTGAAACATGCCTGTTTTCTACTTGAGCTTGGTTCACTTAGACGTATATGAACACAGCAGTCAGGTTGGGATTCACACCAAAATAATAGGTCTGAGACAGCCTAAAAGAGGATCTGGAGTGGATTACATATGTTTGAAAAAGCAATTTAACCCAATGGCCACCGAACCAGACTGTATCATTATTTATGATGATTGCCTCCCAAAATGAATTTTGTGGATGAGCCCTTCATCACTATTGAAAATAACATTTTTACCACCTTAAATGTGGTAAGAATGTTTTTGTGACAACTTGATTCCTTGATAAAACTTTATACTTTTATTCATTTTATGCATTTAGAAAATTGTCTAAAGCCTCATTCACATTGCTAGGGACAAAGCAAAACCTCCTTCAGGTGACACAAGCGAAAGCTGAGCGATGTTAAGTGTCCAGCAACATATGTTTCTGATCATGTACAGAATTGATATTGCTTGGATAAACTGATATACCGGAATAGCCTGCTGCGTTTCTTCTTAACTGATATACAGTATATGCCTGCAGAGAACCTGCGTTGACTCTCAATCATCTTTGATAGAAATCATTGTGCACTAATGTAATTTACTGGAAACATTTTAAGTGGTAAAAATGAATCATCCTTGAATGCTGATTCAAGGTCAGCATGAGATGACATTCAGCAGCATTGTGACATTGATAATTGTTACTAGAAGAAACAGAACTAGGACAGCCTTTTAAGAGACTGTGTGAATGGGACATAGGTCATGTTAAAAATGTTGCACATTTTTCAAATTTCATTTGAAGCAATGTTTAGAACCAATGCTTTAGATAGCCAGATGGGGTGAGCTGTGTATTTGTATCTGTAGTGTGTAAAGTGTTTGTATGGATGTTTCAGTTCATAGTGGTGTGGTGAATGGATTGTCCTTCCATCCGTCTGGGAATTACCTCATCACAGCCTCCAACGACTCCACTCTGAAGATTCTCGACCTGCTGGAGGGCCGACTTCTATACACATTACACGGCCATCAGGTAACCAAAACACACACTTCTACCACTGGACTAGTTGACTGACCTTGGATTATAGTTACGCTTGTGGTGACGACAGGAAGAAAATTCCTGTCCACAAACAGGAACAAGAATTTTGCCAAAGATGAAACTTGAACTGCTTGGAAATGAAACTTTTTTTTTTTATTTATCCAGATTAATGGGGATGTAGCGCAGACCTGTCAAAATTATCACCTTCATGCACATGGTATATGTTTGAATAGTGTTAAATAAAATAACAAATATTAATCAATTACCTTTGACAACCCTACGCTGATTATTAAAAACTGAGCGGACGAGCTGGTTGGAACTAATTGGAGCATGCATATCTGCACACGAAATCCCCAATGGTGAAGTACCTTATTATCAGTTAATGAAAAAAATTAAACCTGCATCGCTGGTATCTGACAGTAAAAATGCTTTGGAACTGCCCAGAGTATGAGTGGGTGAAATTGTTTTTGCACTGTTTATGACAATAAAAGCAGCAATAATTTGGCAACTGACATGGACTTTTCCTTTTCTTCACTCACACTGACTGCTATGTCTGGTCCAGTGTGGCATTCACAAAGACTGATGTTGCATGCCAATTTCTTGGTCATTTGCACAAGGTTAACTCTTTTGGTCAACAAGTTGGCTATTAAGATAAGTTGTCATGTGAGTCCCACTTTATTCATGCGTTGTCAAAATTAACAGTTATGTTGCTAGTTCCATCAGTGTTGTTCCACACATTCCAATAATGTTGTTCATTATTACGTGATCAATATAGTTTATAAAGCACAGCTTTTAATATTGATATTTAATATGTTGAGAAAGCACAGCAAAAGCACTTGGTAATCTCTGCTTAATGCCTTAGAGCTTTATACTTAATCTTTTTATACTGTATAAGAAATAAACTAATCACATTACAGAAACTGTTCCACACTCACAAGTCCTTTCCAGATAAATAAATATTTCGTTTTCACTTTAATGGAACATCATCTAAATCAGTCCTGTCCTCCATGTATTAAAACTGACCGCCTACCCATTGATGATGAGTCATATGTATTGTAAACCTGAAGCCTTCTGGTTATAGCGGTATTGCAGAGTGTACTGAACGCCTGCTATCATCTGTGGGTGTGGGTTGTGAATAACCTCTGTAAGCTTTCAACACAAAGAAACTGAAAGGATAAAGCTTTACATGAAGCCTTCATGAATGCATGAAGCTTGCATGAAGTCATAATTAGTTGGCCAGCATCCATTTAAGGCAGAAACTGTGAACTAGCCAGCTAGTAAGTAGGCTAAATGTGTTTTTTTTTTTATTTAATGCTTTGAAAAGTGTTAAAGTCAACATGAAGTAAAATTGGATCTTGCTTATTATACTTTCCTGGGCTTTTAGTGTGTGATTCATACTGTTCTGAAGTGCATGCTATTTTGTAGGGATGCACCGATATAGAAATTTTGGCCGATAACAATAACCAATAACTTTTTTAAATTTGGAGGCCGATATATAGGCCGATAAATATTTTTTTCTGAGAATGATTGCAAAAACAAAAGGCAAACACATACAGTGAACAACCTTAACTTCAGAAAAGTTTGAACTGCTCTCTGAACTATATTTACTATATTCATTTCTATGGCCAACTTTTTAATAATATTTTATCTAAAAATATTTTAATAAAAATGAAATAAAACCGCAAAATAAGAAATAACATTTTATTTGACATCTGTAATATAGAGCAGTGCACTGATATCGAGTACAAAACATGCTTTAATGTTTTAGCTTCAC
>JAZGTK010000708.1:0-55500 GCA_036877625.1 Ambastaia sidthimunki
AATTTTGTACAAAATACTGGAAACAAACCTGGGCCATGCCAAGCAGTGACATCAATTTGCATCCCAAAAAACAGCTTCCCCTTCGATGCACTTAAGGCTTTTTCTTGGTCCTCTTGCTGACGAAAAAACAATAATCCATAACGTTCCTCAGAGGCACCATGGATCTGCATAGATGTCACTTTTCCATGCTTCTTAAATTCATGGAATAGGCCATCCTTCAGACTTGTATCTAAAATTGACAGATGAAAATCACATTTACATTTATGCTATTAATTGCTACTTCAAAATGTATATGATGGAATACTGTGGGATTACAAAAAACACTGTGTATGTATGGACTATAAATAGTCAATGGATTACATAACATGTCAGTATATATAATGTCCTCACACAGCAGGAAAACACAATCATCACCATGGAGATGAGGAGCTATTTCTCTCTTCTGTGTCTATATCAAGAGACTCAGCTGGTCTTCACTCATCTGCCTCTTGTAACTAACATGCTGGGGACGTTTGTCAACTCACAAATACAAGGACACAAAGAGGTGCAGTAACACTAACATTTAAGTGTTTTAAAGGAATAGTTCAATGAAAAATAACAGAAAAACTGTCATTTACTCACCCTCATGTTATTTCCTGTAGAATGACAAATGGATAATTTATACTGTTACGCTTTAAAACAGCACTATCTAGTTCATACATGTTGTGCTTGGATATGATGGACAGAATGTTTATTGTTGGCTGAGCTATTCCTTTAAGTTGATTATACTGGCATTTCAACATTGTTGATTAACATTACTGTGGTCATTTCTGTCAGATGGGTGACGTATGGGGTGAGCTGCATCCCAAACTGAAGTCTCTGTTTGATAGTGCCACCGAGGCCTCGTCTCGCTCCTCTGCAGAGCTAAAGAACTGTACAGTCACTCCCCCAATGTAACCAGAAAACATCTGTTACCGTTTGGAAATGACGTCCCATTTGAAAATCTCGTGAGGTCACTGTGTGTTTTGTTTTCCTTTGCTTGACTCATGTATATACTTTTACCTTTCTTGATAACTCTTTTTTTTTTAAATATGTCAATGCAAAAAGTACACTGGCCCCCCCAGAAGTATTTGGAAATTTAAGCTACATATAAAAATGTGTCTTTCATTACATTAAATACAAAATAAAACCAAGGCATTCCAAACCTTTTGTAAGAACTAAATCTTTTGTGAATGTAAATGAACTCAGTTTATTCAAAAGTTGACGCAGGTGTGCTAACAGAGTAACCACAGATGTACTCCATCACACCTGGAAATTAGAAATCTTTTTCTAAATACTTTTTGTTTTTTAGGCAGCATAAAATCTAACAAACTTTTTTGTGCAATGACTGTAAAGATGCTTTAAATCTTTAAAAGATGCCACCTGGTTTTATATTTTGTTATCTAATGCAGGAATATAAAATGCATTTCTAAATGTGGCTTAAGTGTTCATATACTTTTGGTGACGCTGTGCAGTATATAGAGAATATAGAATATATTTCATTGTATTTATGTCCAATGTCTAGTTTAAAGACCGACACCAGCATGTTGTTCTCTACACTGCTGTCTTTTAATTGTAATTCCTTTTTCATCCCTTCATATAAAATATTTGAACTTTGTTTGATGCAATATGTGGTTACAGATTCAAATAAACAATCCCAGATCTTCAGAAAGCCTGTGGTCAGTCCATACTGTACTTTCTCAAGTGTGCCAGAATAAGATTATATATCAAGTCTATGATTTTAAAAGATAAAAATTCTTCCATCATTTTACTCACCCTCATGTCTCACCTCTCAAACTTTGTTTTTTCTTTTTGAATAACACAAAGGAAGATATTTTAAGTATTTTGGTAAACAAGCAACAGTGGTACCCATTGACCTCTATATAGACACAAAACTGAGATATTTAAATATGAAAATATCTCATACATCTCATATAGGTTTGAAACAACATGAGAGTGAGTAAATAATGAGTGAATTATCACTTTAAGATATAATGCCACAATTCTGGAGCTCATAAGTGTGGAGAAATTACCCATCTGTAGATACTATCCCATCTCCACTTACTGACTACACATAATAGCAGTAAGATTTACAGAACTGGATTTTAAATATGATTAAAAAAATATTTTACATTCAAGCTCGAATTATCTAAACCAAAAAGAGACATTAAACATCAACATAAGGATTTAAAACGAATGAGATGTAAATAAAGGGTTATGACAGTCAAACTGTCTTTCAAATAAAAATACATTTTCCTGTTTATATGTAAAGCTGCTTTGTAATGATACCACATTGTAAGAAGCGCTATATAAATAATTCTGAATTTAGAATTCAAAGCACATGCTTTACCTGTTAAAAGTTTGGACACACTTAGCTAAACTAAATTAGTATTTAAAAAAATAAAAAATAAAGTGAAACTATTTTAAATAGTCATCAAATTGTAACAAAAATGAACTTAAGTTACTCACATTATGAACAAACAAGGCGAAAGATTCTTTTTGCTTGTTTAATTTTTATTTTCTTCATGAGGAAAATCAGATCCACACAATAGCGCCCCCTGCAGTCAATAAAGGTGTGTCCAAACTTTTCAATAATAGCGTGTCGTGTCTCTACAAATGTCTGTGTGTACTTGCAAAGACATTCAGTAAATTACTCCATAGTCAACTTTACAATTTGAACTTGTCTTAATTCAAATTCAAATCCAATAGTTACACATGTACAAAGTCTTTTGAAATACACAGATTGGCAAAAAGTTCAAACACACGCCTGTTTGGGCACACAAAATATTTCAATTGTAGGTTTAATTTGAGTATCTGAATCAAATATGTGACTTTACAGGGAAGGAAACCTGATAACAGAGAAAAGGCAATACAATCTTCATTTGTATTGACAAAACCGGTGCTAGTTGTCCCACAGGAAGGTTGTCAAGCTGTGTTCGTCCTCTTGGGATAAATCTTGGGATACAGTAGAACATGCACACATATGGGAATAACTGAGGAATATTTCACAGCTTTGCAAATAGGATCATAAAGATCCCAATAAAAGAGGGGAATGTGAGTGAATTTTACACAATAATTCCAAGAGTTTTACTGTCGAATGTCAGTGATGTTAAAGAATTGCACCAAAACAAAATATGCAATTGATAAAGGCATTTGTGGAAAAGTGTAGAAAACATTTCCCGTGTTTGTTTGTTTACTAGTTTAGAAATTATGGTAGAGGTAAATTTTATTACTCTGAATGGAAGCATTAACTTCATTATGATTAAAATAATACGATACAAATGCATACAAAACGCTAATAAACAACAAACAAAACATTATCTAATAAACAAAGAGCAACAACATGAAAGGAACAAGCTGTGAAGTTTATGTGCACGTGTAAGATAAACAGATTGCACAGTTTAATGTTATTATATGATTATCAGACAATGAATGTGTCTCATGGCCTGAGGCTTAAGATATGGAATAAAAGTGTAATGTGTTTGTGTGTACGCGCTTTAATTTCCTGTCAGACACTCCATTCGCAATCCATAACTTTTTAGGTTAAAAATGAGCAAAAAACAGTAATTGAGTAAGTACATGTTTACATTAAGTTTACAATAATGATTTATAATCTGAGCTGTCGGATCTGATTTCCCAGTAAATGCCAGTTTGGATTCATTTGACTTCATGTGTAATGAAAGGTAAAGCTGCAATTTTATCTTTCAAACAGAGATGGCAGTAGAGAGGCCAAAGTTACGGATTGTAGTTTTATATAAAAACTACAACACCTATAAGGCAACATCAACAGTTCATTTGGAAGTTGTCCTGTAAGCAAATATAAAGATTACAGAAATTTAGGTAGTTTACACTGGCCTGGTTAAAACCGCTGTAAGGATTCCAGATAGCACTGCGGGTAACCATGACAACTGAGGCAGATTTTTCTGGGTAGATGTTAGGGCAGGATTCAGCTCTGACTGAAATAATCCAGCTGTTCAAATTTACCTCATCACAACTAAAACATTGAGTAATAAGTGATAAATTGATATATATCGTTCAGGCCAATTAATTGAACAATATTTGGCCATTGTGAGACTATTGCCACAAACCTGCCCTGTTTGACCAATCAGCATTAGCGCCCTTTTGTATCAGCTCCAAAAGCTGTTTTTAAATGTTTTAAAGCTGCAATCCGTAACTTTAGTTAAATAAAAACAGTTATTGAGCAAGTGCATGACAGATCAGGGTTCAAAACTGTCTCTTTACGCAGAATCACAACGGTAAGTTTATAATGATTTATAATTTGGATTGTCAGGCCTGATTTCACAGGAAACGTCAGTTCATTTGACTTAAATATATGTTTAAGGAAAGTATGTACAGTCACCTGCAATTTTATGTTTTAAACAGAGATGGCGACAGAGGCAAAAGTTATGGATTGCAGCTTTAAATATTTTTTGAATATATGTTGTATATAATACAAACCTTTTGGCCAAAAATGCTGTATTACACGAACCTATATATGGGTTATTGACCAATTCATTTAGATTAATTAATCGGGACTGGCTGACTACTGATAGTAACAAAATAGTTAGTTTTTACTGCTTTCAGGTGCACCGGATTAATCCAGCCAAACAATCTAACACACACCCAAAGGTGATGCTAACAGGACGTTAGCATTCAAAACAAAAGTGAATGTTGATATTGTGCTTACAAAAAGAAATACACATTTCAGATTAATTACAGATGAAAATAACAATAAAAACATTGTATATGCATTCAAGTGGTATTTCTATGGCTTTTTGTACAATACAACCTTTAGTGAAAATATACATCTACACATAATTCAAGTACAAATGTACAAAATTTCGTTAAACTCATACCCTTTTCTTTAGTTATTATACAGTTTAATACAGTTCATAAATACAGTTGAACATTCATTCGTTTAGCTTTCTGATTGGCAGCTGATGAAAAGTGGGAGTGGTTTAAAAAAAAGATGGCTCCTCCTCTTCTTCACGACTGGCACTCATAAAACAAGCCTGCAGATGAAGAGAAACAGTAGCATCATCTCCAACAGAGAGAAGCTAATAGACTCCATAACTCACTGTTACTACACACACAAACTCAAATCTTGTTTTTGTGCTACTATCAGCACTGAATGGAACTGCAAAAATTATGTTTTTAAACAAGTTTCTTAAACAAGTTTTTGTCTGAAGATTATTACAGGTTGCAAATCAAGACTCTCAACTTTGGTTGAGCCAATGTTTTTATTTAAAATGAATCTGTTTACTTTTGGGTGAAATTAACTGTGATTGACTTGATTTTAGTTGGAACAGGAGAAAAGATTTGAACATAAAAATAGGACACACGTCACCTTTAATCAATCAAGCTTTAAGTGGTAAACCACGGGTTAAGACGTTAGTCATAATAACTAGTCATTAGCTCTGGGGTTTGTTTTTCTCTGGTTAGGGTTAGTCCAAGTCAACCTTAATTTTAGGCTTAGTTTGTGACGGTGTAGTAGAGGTTTATCTCCATCACCACAAAACACATTTGGCCCACTTCCACCCCGTAGCGTGAACTTCGCAAGATAAACTAAAGAGTAAACAAAAGTACACAGAGACCAAGAGAAGACAGAACAGATTGTGAAAAGAGCCAGAAATACCTCAAACCCCACCCCCTCTGACCGCGGCGGGAGGCGCGCTAGCACTCGCCTCTCGACGGAATAAACGATAGAAGAAGCCTCGTTTGGGCGCCGGGTTCGGACGGTTCACATCCAGATCAGAACACAGCCCGCCGTCTATCTCAAAAACATTAATCTCCTTAAAGCACTCCATCTCGATCATCTGAAACACAGACACACAATTACATCGTGATGTCCTGCAGCCGCATTACTGCAGAATTCAGATTTACACTTAAGAATGTAGTTTTTTTAATACTGTAATGATCTTACAGGAAAAGCTGTTTTTTAAATTGTACTTGCATAAAATAAAGCATACATTGTATTTATTGTGTTTTGTGTAGGTATGGGGGCGGAGCCAAGAGTGAATTACATGAAGATTTGAATTTAACAACATGTATGAACTTTTTTTTTTTACACACTTTTTCTAATATACCCAACAATAAAGAAAATGTTTTTATATATAAGAAGATTTTATAGAAGATTAGAATTTATTCTATGATATAATCTTAAAGACAAAAGATTGGTTTCCAAGGACAACGGGCACATATACATAGTGTACTACATATACCATGTAGTAGACCACTAAATAGTATACTATGTAGTGCTCATTAAACAAACTTTGTCCATCTGACCAATCAGAATTGAGTATTTCAAAAGTCTGTGTAATAAACAATAATCAAAACCCCTGGAACCTGTGTCAATCAGTATGAACGCAGTATGCACACTCACAAATAACACAAGCTCACAAACAGTACATGCTGCTGTTCTGGAGCAAACAGAGTGCACTACCTCATTCTGCCATGGGATGGAGACACTTCCTGTTACAAACTTGTGGTAGAAGTCGTCATCTGTGGGGTCCAGGTTCACCCCCTTGACTGTGGAGAACTGCTCAATATCTAAAACATCCTTGCAGTAGACAGCACGTGGCTGTGAGGAAAAGCAGATACATCATGACACATCTAAATAAAAACCTGTTTATCTCATCAGACCGCTCAAATTGCCACTGCAGAATAGAAACAGCAGCCAGGAGAGCCACAATACATTTATACATATACATAGCATATTAATATGTATTACAACCAAGAACTATACAAATTCGTCAATACTGTAAACTTTTCCATGTATAGTCAAGCTAAAATCTGAGTATGTCACTTGCATACTTGAGTTATACATGACAGCCTATTAAATTACATTAAATATTTGTGATGCAGGAGTCCAACAAATGAAAACAAATCGACAACATGAAAAGAGCCAATCACTGACGTACATCAGGGCAGAAGGGCGGGTCCAGCATGTTGGCCTCCAATCGCTTAAAGTTGATATTGCGGAAAATGGGATGCTGTTTTACCTCAGTCGCTCCGCTACCTCGACACCCCAACCTCTCCTTTGGATCTTTACATAACAACTGCGGAGTCCAGCAGAAGAGAAAGGAAGTGATGTCAGAGAGAGAGGAAGTGAGGTCAGAGAAGAAAAAGAAAGAGTGAGACAGATTACGAGAATTTTCAGCCGGCCATGGGACTAAATCTGACCTTGAGTTCACAGTCTTCCGAGTCACACACTCCTTCCCATTAAATTTTTCTCATGAAAAAAAAACTCTTGTATCCCACTTTGATGCTCAAAGAAAGCAAAATCTATAGTGTTGTATATTAAAATTTTTAATTAAATGTTAAAAAACATTCTCCTGTCCCACTTTAATGTGCAGACTGGAGAATGATGCTATAAAAATTTTGCATAGTTTTTTCAGTATTTTAACCTCAAACAACACGGCAACATTTTGCTGTAATCTTCATCACGCTGCCAAATGCAATTTGGCTAATAATTTTAGCTAATATTTAATCTCCAAACAAGTTTTACCACTTTATTGTGTTTTTTTTTTGGTTTAAACTGTAGTAACCATGATTAATTTTCATGAGGCCTGAAGGCAGCAATAGTAGTATACTATTAAGAAAGTAGTGCACACCTGTCGGCAGATATCTTTAGCATCTTCGGAGAACTTCTCAGAATATTCCTCCTGGTCATCGCACACGCGACGGTCCACCTCCTCCCTCTTCACGCGTTCCTTGCGCCGACGAAACGGAGACTGACCCTGGATCATCTCGTATATCAGGCAGCCCAGACCCCACCAATCAGGACTGAAGGTGTAGCTCTCATTTTGAATGACCTCAGGAGCTACAGAAGAAGGTCATTCAGACACTCACACACACAAACGTTCCAGCGATGGGATACGGGATGTAATTGGCTCTTACCCATGTATCCCACCGTCCCAACACGCCCTCGTATTGTCTCACCCTCTGGAATTTGGACAGCCAATCCCAGATCAGAAATTCGAATGTGACCTGAGGATAAAAACATCTCATTAAAACAACCAGTGTTATCTTCCCTTACAAGCCCGTACATGACAAGTAACAGCTACAAGGTAAAAGAAGATAAATGATTAAAGAAGGTGAACAAGAAAAACTGGATTTTTTTCATATTTGGAGAAAACGTGGAGATCTACCTGTGCAGAACTCACAGAAACAATGAAACAACGCTACAAGTGTTGTGAGTGGTAGCTAACAGTGTCAGAAAACAATTTATTAAAGGCTACATTTGTCCCTTGATCTTTATTTTCTTTAATGAGGACGTTTTTTAACCATATAAAAACATTGCATATTGTCTGCTATTACATTAAACAGCTCTCTATTATCATGGAAGGATTACTACAAGTTTTTGTGAGTATATTTGTGAGGAAACAGGAAACAAAAGCTTATTGAAAATACAGCGGTTTAAAACGGCTTACCGCGGTCATCCAAGAGAATGTTTTCAGGCTTGAGGTCTCTGAAAAACAAAACATTTTATATTACAAAACTGTAATAATTTATGGCAAAGCATTAATAAAGAACAAGATTTTTTACTGTTGATGATAAACGTGCTTTGTTTACTATTTAAGTTCAGCCACCAGATAGTTAGTGAGAAGCTAATATAATAGCCCTGTCCAATCACATCACTGCTGAACCAGGTAATTCCATACAGACCCTCCACAATATTTTCCTACTTTGAGCTAAACACGCAGATTAAATGGCAAATTTGTTTAAATTTGTTTGACACACTGCACGCTGTGTGCCGATATACAAGTACAGCCTTGTATTCAAAAATATATTCAAAACTGGTATGACAAATCCCCAAACACTACCATAATATAACAATCCAAAAATAATACAAACCTGCAACATTTATCATGCAAAAACACACAATAACTGACCTAATACATAACATGATAAATAATTAGCAAATAACACACAGTGCAGTCTCACACACACACACACACACGTTTTTGTGACATGTTTTTGTCAGTTATGGTTACTCATACTCGAAATGTGACCTCTGCATTTAACCCATCAATGGTAAGGAGTGAACACACACTGCAAGTCGTGAACACACACACACACACGGAGCAGTGGGCAGCTATCACTGCAGCGTCCGGGGAGCAATCGGGGGTTAGGTGCCTTGCTCAAGGGCACTTCAGTTGCTACCTGCCAGCGCTGGAATCAAACCAGCAACCTACTGATTACAAGCCTGACTCACTAACCAGAAGGCAACAACAGCCCCTTCTTGTGGATGTCATGGACTGTGAAGAACACACAGACACACACACACAGACACACACACACACAGACACAGACAGACACACACAGACAGACAGACAGACACACACACACACACACACACACACAGACACACACACACACACACACACAGACAGACACACACAGACAGACACACACACAGACAGACACACAGACAGACACACAGACAGACACACACAGACAGACACACACACAGACACACACACAGACAGACACACACACAGACAGACACACACACAGACAGACACACACACACACACACACACACACACCTGTAGACGATCCTCTCTCTATGCAGATCCTCTAAACCGCAGCAGATCTCTGCTGAGTAGAAGATGGCACGCTGCTCATCAAAGCCAGAGTTTCCCATGTTATAGATGTGAAACTTAAGGTCTCCTCCATTCATTATGGTCAACACCAAACAAAGAGCATCTTTAGTCTCATATGCGTATGCCAAACTAACCTAGGAAAGAAAGAGAGAGACAGTAGGCGAGGAAGAGAGAGAAGTGCATTGTTATCTATTCATGAATGAATACACAGGATACATGACACTTCCTGTGTGTTCCTGTAGCTCAACTGACAGCGTGTTGCGTTAGCAGCGCAAAGGTTGTGGGTTCGATTCCCAAGAAACGCTAATGATAAAATGTATTTAAATGTAATGTGTCAGTCGCTTCAGATAAAACATCTGCCAAGTAATTGTGAACTGTCTGATTTTATTACACTGAACATCTATGGCCATGACCATCTATTGATTATTGCAACTCTAGGGAATTTTTAAAGTTTTGATCAGATATCTGTTTGTAAACACTAAAAAAACCTGTGGGAAAATGGCAACAGTGATGCTAGCCTCAGCAAAGCCACAAACACTGACATTTGACAGATGCTTTTACTGTTGTGCATGATAAAAAACACTATCATCTCAAAAAACCACAGTGTTGAGGTGGAGATCTCACCCTTCAGTTTAGTGGTTACACCTATAACTGTGAGTCGCTGGGTTTTACATAAAGACATATTTTATATATATAAAAACACATACACACTAAAGATAACAAAAGCTGTTTCCAATCACACATGGTTTTCAGTCACTTTATACTGCTGGAGTTACTTGTCAACCTCAACTTTTAAACAAGTGTGTTTATGCTTCTGCTGACTGAGATGAGAGAGAGTGTGTGTGGGGGGGGTGTTAGGGTTTACAGCACTTGACTTCTATCTCTAAAGCTGCTGTTTGGTCAGTGTTGCCAGGCAACAGCGATGTTCTCATGTGTGAAGTACTTCATGAGAAGCAACTGTTCCTGCCTGTAGCATGAACACACACACATATTTGACTGTGTCTGTGTGTGTGTGTGTGTCTGTGTCTGTGTGTGTGTGTGTGTGTGTGGGTGGATGGATGAACACAGGCTCAGGTGTGTTACAGATGTAGGGAGATGAATCAGAAGTAGATCAGGGCTGACAGTACACTGAAGGCACTCTGTGCTGTGTGAGCATGTTTAGTTAGCTGGTGTCTATTAAACTCACCAATATTTAAAGAAATAGAACAAAATTAGGCTTAGGCTAATAATCAAATAGTCTGGAACATAAAACAGGAAGATTTACAGAATGTTTTGGATGTTCTTGTTTTGTGTGTGTACATATATTGTGCGTGTTACCATAAAAAACATCACATTTAAATTATATAGATTTATTTTGACGTTTTCATGCAACAGCAAAAAACAGAAAATTATTTATTGAAATATTTTTTTGCCAAGATCATGCAATGACATCACACTTGGCTGTTATGGTTTAGAAGGAATGTCTGTATTGAAGAAATGTTATAAATACGTGAGGAACTGCTGACTGCTGTGTTCTGCTAAATAGGTCAATGGTCTTACAGGCAAACAGCACCACTCATAACATTTTTATATACAGTGGAAGTGTTCCTTGTTTCTTTTTTTTTACTTGAAACATTTATCACAAAGCAACCCTTAAACAATATCGGAATAGTTACAACATTCCGTGATGTGGTTTATCTTTATTACAACAGAATAAAATAAAGACGAGCTTTAAACGGTTTTGAAGCTCCAAACAAATGAACTCTTTTAGAGAATCTGTTATAATGACACATTTTTAAAGTGATTTAAAGGTTGTTTTCGGGTTGCTTAATGACGTATGTTTTATTTGAAAGTTGTTGCGCCATTAAAATAGCTTAAATTCTTTTTACACAGCAAGTATTTACAGAATGTTTAGGATGGATATTTTGGATCCTATCCAAACAGCTGTTGGGAAGCCGTGAGATCTCTCTGTGATTTAACTACTCAAGAGAAAATAATTCAATTCAGAAATTGTGAACTACTATTGGGACAAAATTTAGTAGCAGGAAAATATGCCACTTTTTTTTTCCAGATCCTCATGGCGAGTGTATACCCAGCTAACAGGAAACATTCTCAGAACATTGGCTGAACGTTCTCTATTAAAATTCTCTCAAAGTTTCCAAAAACATTCTTGCAGTGATGCAAGCAGTTTTCATGTCATATAATTTATATCATATGAAAAACGTTTATTGTAAATTGTTGATGGAACTTTAAAAAAAAAAAATAACGGAATTAAATGTTTAAATAACGTTCTTATGACCAAGCAGTAACGTTAATACATCTAAAAAACTGGTCATTATGAACAGCCTAGAACTTTCAAATTAACATTAACATTTTTGTGACTTAATGGAAATGGAAACATTCTTACAACCTAAAACTGTTAGCTGGGTCACAGAGCGCGTGTCAAACATTTAACGCACGAATAACACAGACAACACAAGCATGCAACTGTGAGCGTTACGTCAAGAGAAAAGTAAAATGAGGAATATAAAAGAAAGTAGTACTTACTACAAAACTACTGTTAACTTTTTCTAAAATGCGTTTTTCATTTAATGCCATTGCTTCACCTTTTCTTTTCTTCACCCGTTTCTTCTCCAGCTTTTTACAGGCGTACATCTTACCAGTGGCACGAACCTGGCAGGCACAAACCTGAGGAAAGATTTAAGAGACAGTTCATGTAAACATACAAAAGCCAAAAACTGTGTCGTTATTACAGTCTAGAAATGGAAGCAGCTTTTATTTCACTTGAACCGTAACATGGACTGATTTAATAGTTCTTTTATTGTGCTTTTAGTTCTTTCTTGAACTTGAATTTTTGAAATGTTGGAACTTTATTTTTCTGGAACATTTTGGAACCTTTTCTTTGACATTGTGTCAAGTAAACATACAAACTGTATTTTTATACTTTCATTTCTAAAAATGAAAGGAATCCTTTATAAATAAATACTGAAACTACTTACCTCACCAAATCCGCCCTTTCCCAACACCCTGTAGTGTCTGAAGGTGTTTTTGGTTACTGGCTGCCTGTAAATGAAACAGTTTGAATCATCTCACCATTTCTCTTCATTCATTTTTATGAAATAAATTCAACTGATTTATTATCATAATCAACTGAAACTAGTGCTCATTGGACACACAGCCGTTATGTAAATGAGAGCCTGCCCTGCTCAACCAATTAAAAGAGCTGATGGGGACGCTCACCTCTCCAACCACTTCCACTGCAGGAAACGTGAGAAGTACATCGTCTCCTGATAGGCTGAGAACGGCGCCCCGCTTAAATATTCACGAACTATCCTAAAAATGAGAAAAGATTTAGTTTCAAACGCAAATCTTAAAGCTTGAAGGCGATGAATAAAATAAACAGCAGATCTCCTGTTTTTAAACAGCTAATTCAGTGATACAGGGTTTCTGTAGCTCAACTGGTAGAGCTCTTCATTAGCGACGTTCTTACAACCTAAAATCGGTAGCTGTGTATTATTTCATCTTTTGAATGTGAAAACACACAGGGGCTTAGTGAGATCATTATCTGGCCCTTTGTAGCATTTTGCCGTTTTGAGAAAGCTACTCAGTTAGCAGTTAAGCTAATGTTATACTATGATAAATGCTAGTTACTCTTTAACGCCGGAGTGGTCGTGTCAAAGTGTGAATTCGGGTGGGTCTCATGCATCCCGCTCTTACTTCCTCTCACGCTCAAATATATGAATGCACACTTTAATAAACTCTGTGCCCGTGGAGATTAAACAGGAAGGATAAAAGAACCCCACCTCACCCCCTCTCAAACAGAAAGGAAGTGTAAACTAAACAGAGCTCGAAGACCAGCACCAAACACAAACACACAAAACTGTTTAGATTCAATGTCACGTGTTTACATTACTCAGACCAACTGCGCGACTACAGCGCAGTTCACTGTGTAACAATAAATCTTCACTCTAATATCTGCGCAAACCTTAATTTAACTTAACAAAATGAAGCACAAGCTGAGGTCCACAGCCATGCGCCTACTTCACGGTTATGACAACCCAAACATAAATAAACAACCCCACTAGCCTGTGTTTACCAGAAAACCAGCCAACTGCATCATCTTAGGTCTTAACAACCAAAAATAATAAACTGGAGACTATGCAACCATGCAACTTTTACGTCAAACTTCATGCACGAGTAGTAACCGCCTGTGTCATTGTGTGTGCATGCGTGGGTGTATAAATGCATGGAGCTGCATGCGTTAGCAGAGACAGTATGAAGAAAAGACAGACCACTTGTAGAAAAATAAAACAGGCTCGGTTAAAAATTGGATGTTGTTATACTGTTCAGAATTTGTGCACATTTTTTGCACATATACTCAAGCACATTTCTGCAGTTTGTTGTCTGTATAGTGTTGCACGTGTGGAATAACCAAATTACCCACTTTATTTGATAAAAGATGACTGTATCCCACAATGCACTCGGCATGACCTTCAATTTTCACTGTAAAAATCGGCTAAAATTTAAAATAAAACATCTTTTTTGCCCATTTTTGTATGACAAATTTATATTCTAAACAACTTCTGTAAGGACTACAAACACTGCACCAATCCAGCACCAAAAAATGTGATTTAATAGCTGGATCTTTGTTTTCTGTTTACAGGCCACGAGTCAAATGCATATATTATAAACGTACTGTTGCGAATCAAGGTAAGGAGACTATTTTGAATACTGATCTGTTACGTACTTGCTTATAACCTGTTTTTTGTTCATTTTTAACCAGCTGTAATAACAACAGGCCATGCGCTACAATGACAGAACAGACTTGGAAATAGCTGCTTGTTCTGCCTTGCTTCATAAACACAAGCGGTTACCTAGTGCATCCCTGGAAAAGCTCTTTGCACGGACTCTGCTCCAGTTTCTGCCGGCATTCCCCGACCACATCCTGAGCGATTTCTGGTAGATGAGCTGCTGACTACATGGGGAAAAGTGTTTGAGAGAGAGGGAAAGAAAACAGGAAGAAGGGTTGATAGAAAACAGGGTGTTATTTCTGAAAAAATAAGAGAGAAGTCCAAAGTTCGAACATAAGTTTGGAAATTACGGAAATTCTTTCGAAGCACATGAGAGCGTCTCAGAACAGGTGTGTGGGGAAATAAATGGCATAAATATTTACCCCGTTATTAAAATATGTGTCTAAAATATTTAAACCGACGTCTCTCCTCTTCTCGTCCGGGGCCACCTGATACATCGCCTAAACAAACACAGACAAATAATCCACAATTGATGGATGTACACTGCAAATGGAAGTTCCTCACCACATGTGACAGTAAAGTAGAGCTCATCAAATGGTTTTGTAACTACAGGTGCTGTAAATGGAAGACATGTTAAATACATTTTTCTCCATACATGGAATGTGTCACTCATTCATTAGTTCATGGAATTCCAAAAAATAAAAAGGTTGTTTTTGTAACGTTTAACCACTTTTTTCCCCTCAGTGTTTCTGCAGTGGAATAGTGCTCTACAAACTATTCATTATTAAAACAGTTTATTTATTCCATAACACAGCTTACAAATGTCACTCAAGCCCATTATTTTTCCACAGAGCTTTTATTCAGCTATTTACTACCAATAAAAAGTAAAAATAAAACTTTTTTACTGTCGGGACTGCAGAGTGCCAGTGTAGGTACCTGTGTACCTAACGTGTGTGTTAGGCAGAAGTAGATGTGGAAAATGAGTAAATGTCAGTGAAGCTTCACGCAGCCCAGTGTGTGTTTGTGTGTGTGTGTGTGTGTTTGTGCAGTGATTCCATACCACAGAATCCAGGAACTCGATGCAGCGCCGCAACTTAGGCTGAGTGTCACAGAACTGACGAAACAATTGGCGACCAATCGGCTGCTTCTCGCAAAGACTTGTGTAATCTCTCTCTAAGAAAGATGGATAAGAGACATAGAGAGAACAAGAGAGAGAGAAAGACAGAGAACAGAGAAAGAGGGTCAAACTTACCATTTTACTGTATAGCTTTGTAGACTTAGTGCAAAAATGCTCTCTGTCTGTTAAAGTCACTTTGAATAAAAGCTAAATTAATGTAAATAAACAGTGCATTATTGTTGTGCATTATTTAAACAGATTTTTAAAGCGATTGTGTTAAATGTACTATGAAAACGTTACTGTGCCTTTCTTTTTAATTCGAAAAGGATATTTACTAAAACCAGGTTGCCAAATGGTTCATTATTTACTGTTATTCTATGAATAATATGAATGTAGTTTTGTATAAAGATTCCCATGTAGGCACAGTTTATTTGTGCCTATAAAACTGTGTCCACACTTTTACAGCAATGCTACTCATGTAAAAAAAAAATCTTAAATCTTAAAGGCACAGCAGCAAAGAAAAACACTGTTTCATTCTAAAGCTTAGAAAGACGGCTGGAAAACAGTCATGTAAACTAAACTATGAAAGCTGTTATTGGTGCCAACATCCCTCATTAACATTCTAAGTGGACCACAGGGGAAAACGAAAATGCTAAAAATGCGTGACACGACCCTTGTATCGAAATATTTCCTCCACACAGAGTGCAAAGCTGTGCACAACGCTACTCAGCAGAAAAGCAAGAAAACATCGTACAGTCAGCATACACTGCACACAGACACATCCACAACACTGTGTAAATCACAGTGATGTTGAACAGAGAGCTTAAACTGAGCCTTTGTACTGTGTTCTGGGCCAAGAGGAAACAGCCTCAACCGGGACTTCCTTACTGTGCCAAAATCTGCAGCTGTTTGACGCAAATGCACACCTGCCCACATACCAGCATAAATTTTCAACTGAAAGCAACATTATAAGTGCCTTTTAAATGAAGACTCCACAATATTCATAGTCAGTCTGGTCTGCTTATAGTTAGATGGTACACAAACATTACAGATGTCTGTTAAAGAGCTTATGATCTGGAAAGCATCATGTTCAACATACTGTGAACAAACATCTAAGAAATGTCTTGAAAAGAGAAGATTTACATACATTATGAATCATGAAGCTCTTAAGACATCTGCTGAATGTCAATGTCATTCTGACACTTGGCATAGACCGCCTTAAAGATATATTGCCAACGACCAAGCACATGTAAGGATTTATGTTCTATACATGTATGTGTGCGTGAGTGTATAGATATATGTGATACATTATGTGATACATATGTGAGAGAAATACATAGAGAAAAAAGAACATACATGGAGAGAAATATTTTCAATGTTTAATATTCTGTCCCTGTATATGTGTGTGTGTGTATGGGTGTGCAGTGTATGTGATGTCAGGAGTTTGTTTAGAGAACCATAAAATAAATAAATTCTTATTAAACCAAATCTAAATTAAAAACAATTATTTTGTAAAATGCATCATTTCTGTGTCACTTCCAGCAAGATATAAAACAAGGCTTGTTTCGACATGCACCTGCATAACTGAAAGTTTATGTCTGGACAAATTCAAACAAATGTCCCTTGTACAGCATTTGCACTTGTAATATTTTAACACACGTTCTGCCATTTGTTTATGCTCTTACACACATCTGTCTTACCAATGATGCGTCTCAGTTCTTCACACTGACTGATATGAGGCAGTTTCAACATCTCCTTCCATTTCTTGCTCCGTCCGTTCCGTTTCCCACCTCCTCCTATGAGAGAGAGAACATTTAAGAACGTTAATCAAGCACTGAATGAAACTAACAGTCCCAAATTGAGCCTACAAAGCAAAAAAAAAAGAAACATTCCCATCTCACAGATGAATGTTTTGGAATGTTTGGACAGACACTCACTCAGTCATGTTCATCAATTCTTCATTCAAAATGAGACACTAAGAAGTGTGAAGGATTAAAAGCAGGTAAATATACTCTCTTTTTTATAAGCTTTAACGTCTTGTTGAACAGGTTTGATTGGTCCATGTTTCACTCATTAAAACTCAATGTATTTTATCTTATTAAATATAATTTTCTTAGTTTATGACACATTTACATGCATACGAAAAGCAAAAGACTTGTTAAGATTAATGGTTTAAGGTTTTTTTTCATATTATCCTAGGCAAATTAGTTTTGGTTATATGCTATTCAATGGAAAATGTAAATGTAACAGCATTTGCATTTTTGGAATGATATTTTTGAAACACAGATACAATAAAAGAAAATCCACTTATACTGTATTGTAACCCTGTATTGTATTCTGAACCACCAGACAAAACATTTACTGATATAACATTCAGATGAAACTACTGTAAACATGTTTGATTTATTATAGTTTATATCTGTGGTAAAAGTCATAGGTTTGCATTATAGGATCTGGCAGAACATGGACTTGCAATGATGGTAAAACAGCCTGTTGATGTAAATGCACCACAGACACAAAGACCTTAAACCCAAGAGTCAATCATCCTGAGGGAAAATAAACATATGGAGAACATACTGTAAGAGATCAGGCATTTTAATACACTACAGTCACATAAATACAAGAACAGACATTTTCCTGACATTCTTTCTGTCTCCGAAGTCCTTTTAATTTATTTTACTATACATCTGGTCGACACCTTGTAGCGATTATGACAGCTGGCAACCAAACCTGTAAAATAATATGAAGTAGCTCAAAAATTCTGAAGTAGCTCAATGGGTAGATGGTGGTGCTAGCAACGCAAATGTCATGGATTCGTCTCTGCACATACTGATCAAATGTACAGTATTGCTTTAACATTCTGCAGGTAGCTTTAAATAAAAGGTTCCACTGGACGCACAAATGTAAATAATTACATTTTGTTGACACATTAATTGTTTAATGCAAAACACTAAAGAAAGAAACAAGAGCATAATCAAGAAACAATTAGGCCTACGTTTGAACTCTTTAACTCTCTTTAACTCTTATAGAACAGTACAGACATCTACACAAGCATGTTTTCTATATGTTGTGCCTCTATAGGGGGCTGGTTTAACCCAAAACACTGCTAGATCATACACAAATCATTATCCTAGACGTATTGTTGACCTGAGTTGTGCGTTTTATGTATGTATGTATGTGTATATATAGAAATATATATTCCAAATATTTGTATTCTATACATACAGGAAACTTCCAAAGGTCCATGGCTTATAAGGGACCTAACATTTACATTTAACACCTCTCATTTACACAGTACATGCACATAGTACAACATGTTCATACTGGCTGCTAACATGTGTACATGTGCACGCACACACACGCGTGCGCGCACACACACACACACGCAACCACTGAGCTGTTGGACCGGTCAAACCATCTTACATGAAAAACATCTCTACAATCTACTGTAAAAACTACAAGAAGAGTAAACAGTAAAGACATAGATTGAGACCATCTGTATGTGGGATGTTCGTGTGAAAGCACAACTTTTAATATTTAGGATGTCATAGAATTATGTATATAAGTACAGTATCAGATACAGTACCATGTTACTGTAAATCACTGTACAGTGTAATTATATTTATGTACAGTAGCATGGTATATACAAGAAGAAACTACCTAGAAAACCATGATATTACCAAAATACAGTAAAAAAATGTTTTTTGCTAAATCAGTACAAACATTTCTATCCATAATTTGAAATGTTTGTGGTCTGACACCATAAAATCTACAGTATCATCATCAACCAGGATGAATAAACAACAGCTCTCAAATCAGGATTTCAGCAGGTCAAGAGGTGAGGTGCGATTTTACAGCCCTATGGTGTGAAATTAATTCATACTTTATTCTGTCATTTACATTAAAAGAACAACAGTGTATAATATCAGGATGCTAGTAAATAAAGTCACAGTAGGTCATATTGATCAGGTAATTAGGTATTTTAACTATGTGTGTACTGGTACATAATATTCTTGTTTGTGACTTATAAAATAGCTCCGACAATGTTCATTACACAAATTACATAAGAGGTTAATGATACAACAAAATAGCTACCAATATAACACCAGCAAGAACATGAACTTACTTTAGTTTTAAAAACATCTTAAGAGTTAATGATGAACTCAAAGCAGGTCATGGTGTTCCTTTTCTGAGAAAGATAAGAATGAAAATACTGTACGCTGAATCTTAAGATTAAACATACACTTCATATAAACACAAACAAAACTACATAACAGAACAAAACGGAACTGGAAAAGTTTTAGCCCCGAACATAGTGTTTATTTTAAAACGTTTAAATACATTTTCTATCTGTCTTAAAATGGGCACTTTGGGTTTCTTCAGTCCAATCTAACTGTTGCGAGACTCCAAACAGACACTGAGCGTAAATCTCATGGGAATTTTAGGAGAATATGTTTGACCAACCAGACACGAGTCATTTCCCAGCTAACAATTTTAGGCTGTAAGAACATTTCCCTAATGTTTCCATTAGGTAACAAAAATGTTAAAAATGTTATTTTGAATGTTGTAGAGAAACGTTCAAAACGTCCAGTTTTTAGACATTGTATTAACAATTTTTGCTTAAAAGAACGTTATTCAAACTTTTTAAATCTTGTAACTTTAAAATGTTCCATTAACAACTTCCATTAACAAGAATAATGTTTTTAATATATCACATAACGTGAAAAAACGCTCTACTAACATTACTGTAGCAACACTTTTTGATTGGTTTGAGAGAACATTCCCAATTAGCTGCGTTGTTCCCTATCAGATGTTCCGCAGAAACATTCCAGCATTTTTATCTTGGCAAACAACACACAGACCCGGTCAAACCTGTTAACTTTCTATTATCATCAAGGCAGTAAAACTATCAGATACTGTAAGAATTTCAACTACATATTTCTGAAAATGAAGCCTAACTTTAAACAACCGTACGAGTTCTACGTTAAATCGAACTATGACCTCATTAAGAGTTTCATTCAGGTTCATCACTGCAAATAAAGACCTTGTTTACACCTGGAATTAGCATTCGTCTCGTGTTCTGAGTGGAATGATGTTTGTATGAGACATATTTACGCTACTAATGTGAGGTAGATACACACACTTCTAAGTCCGCCCAAATGTGGTTTCAGTAACTGGATCACAAAACATTTTGGACCCTGTTCATCTGGGATTGAATCATCTGAGACAGATGTCAGGAACAGCTGCAAACAGGCCAAACATTGTCTAATGTATAAATAATCCCAATCACTTTATCTCTTTATATATACACACACGCATAACACTTCGTCTCTGTCTGATTTCAGTGTCTAAAATTGCGTTCTGAATAGATGAAGTACCTACTTCTTGACAGGTAAATAATTATGTTTAATATAGCATGTGTGGGTGTAGTGTGCATATGTGCCAGACATACTGCATGTTTTCATTGTCATGTGACCTGTGTGTTAATTGACCTATGGCACAACCACAAACATTATTTACTCAGCTATTGTTAAACCACAAGGAATAATTTTGCTGGTGATGCCTATATCACTTACACTTAAAAGAGCTGGTTTTCTGGTATTTTTAATTTATTACCTTTTTTAAAATTTGGCAGCTCAGCTCCTCTGGCCTTATGGGATAGAAGTGTCAAGTAACGTTTTCAACGCATACTGAAACATTTCAGCAAAAACAATATATCATCCAGGGATTTTTCGTGTACTCTTTCTGGCATACTGAGGTTTTGAACATACTATTAATTTTGCATATTGATTTTTGCATACTACATGTAGGGATTTTTGGACACAGGGACCGACAACCCAGCAAACAATTTTAGGTTGTAAGAACATTTTCCTAATGTTGCCAAAACATTAAAAATGTGATTTCAAAAGATTCAAGGCATCTAAGACTGCTTAGTTATAAGAACATTATTCAAACTTTTTTCAATTCTGTAACATTTTTAAAACATTTCCCTACCAACTTAAGAATAACGTTTTTAATTTAAACAATGTTCTACTAACGTTACTGCAAGAACCTTTTTGATAACTTTGAAAGAACATTTACAGAACACTAGCCAACATTCTGAGAATGTTTCCTGTTAGCTGGGAATTCTCAAAGGAATAGTTTACTCGAAAAATACAGTCATCATTAGCTCACCCTCTGAAGGTCTTTAGAAATCCATTTTCTGGCCAAAGGAGAAAGAAAATCAAGCGATACATGTCTGGGAAACCATGAAGGTGACTAATTGATGACAGAATTTGTATTTTCGTGTGAACTTCCCCTTTAACACAGAAGCCTGAGGAGAATCAGCGGCCAAGCTCATTCAGCCCAAAGTATATTAAAATTTGCTGCTCAGCCATCCACATGCATCTGCCTGCCAGTCTGAAACCAGATGTATGTTTATCACACAACGGCCCAGGAAACAAACTCTGCTCAGAAAGCACCTCTAGTTTGTAGCATATGTCAGCAGCAGCCACAGTGGAGAACTCACATATTAAGATGGAAAAAATGGATCATTATGTAATCCAGCAGAACACATACAGTACTTAATGGTTTGATTATTTCATTAATCACAGTGTTGTTTTGTGGCGGCTGGTCACAGGATTGTTTTACACAAGAGAACATATTAACATCAGCTGCACACATCACATTTACAGTCACTCTTGCTCCGTTTACTAGCTTCACTGAAACTAGGAGACGTTAAACCTGAATATAAGAAGACAGGGCAACTCAGAAAGACTGTTAGAGGTTTCAGATAGGTCAGGAAGTTTGACTCGCTTAACCCTTTTTCAAATTTAACCTGGTGTATTGCCCTTACTGAGGTAAACCTTTGAAAGAGTTAACCATTATTAGTTTTAGACTACATGGTTGAGCAGTCAAACTAGATCAGATTCTATCATCAGATTAACCTGTTAATGGTTTGAAATCCAGCTCTAAATGTTCAGCATTATAAACATTCACTAAAAACAAATACTAAATAACAGTGACAAATTATCAGTCAATATTCAGTATCAGCTGCTGAAAAACAACCAACCACTATTGCAGCCAACAACTACTAGTTAACTAAATCTAATTATGCAAAGAGTGCTTTGCTTAACTGTATAGTTTAATAACAGTCTCAACTTCCCTTGAAAATGCTTTTGCCTTTCAAAACAAACAAAAGAACAAAGATGCTCATAAGCAAAACCAGCCAACCTGTTACTTGTTCAAACCAAACCAGGAATAAAGAATATACAGTACAACCCCAACACAGTTTAACCAAAGACAGCTAGTGACAAAGAGAATCGCCAAACACACAAAAGGACATAATGCATTTTTACCTAATCAAGTTAGTTTTATCCGTCTAAACAAAAAAACTAATTCATTGCACACTCTTACACTTACAATGAGGTTTTGCGTGCAATGCAACAGATATTAGTTTGAATGAATCTCTCAGTCAACAGATGCAGATGGTTTCTGTGGTTTCAGAACAGTTTATTATGGTTCTGTAAGGCGCTACCGATGGACGGCAAATGATTTCGCTCCCCGCAAACCTTTGTGCGCAGATATAGAGGCGCAACCTTGCGGCCTACGACTGCGGTTCATCCTCTCTGTCAGGTAAAGAGACGGGAACGGGTGGCCACTGCGGTCTCCCCGTTACAAACCCCGAGAAAACGTCTATTAACCTCCATTAGAGCTCTGACACCAGAGGCTGCGCGCTGGAAGTGCGTTATGGCGCTTCAATGGACACCCAAATATGATGATGTTATTTCTTACTTTCCATTTCTTTCCATCTCAAGAAATGAAAGCTAAATACTGTACACAGATGTGACCGATACACACCGACTGTAAATCCACGCAGATCGCTTCCCCGCGTCCACGGATGTTTGTAACAACTGTAACATTGTATCCGTAACAAGCATTGTGACGCGTCCCGACATAGTTAAATAAATAAAACACAATCGCAAGGCCTGCAGTGTAACATCTACATCAATTGATTTTAGCGCCGTTATTTGTTATATTTAAGCAACGATCAACACAAGTCAAAGTTAATGCGGGATTTATGTCGCCTGGCAGCCAGATGCGTTACCGATAAAACGCGCGTTTCTCTTACCTTCTCTCGCCTTGAGCAGCACGGTGTTCGCCACGATATTTTCAATCTCCATTGTCAGAAAAAAGATCCCGTGCAGTCCCGATACATTTCACTGGAGAGAAAGAAAGAGACGAGGACGGGCGCGCTGCTGGCGGCGGGGATGGTGATATCGGTGGCGTGGATGGTTATGATCGGCGTGCTTTTGGCGTTGGCACATTGCAGGTTAATTGTGTGTCTCCATATCTCGCGGTTGAACCCCCCACCTTTCCGCTCGCCGTGGACATGCACTCTCCCCTTCAGCGTTCAGCGCTCAGCAGTCCTGAGTTCCTGTCTCGGGCACTCGCTTACACCGTCAGTCCTGGAGGAGGAGGGATCATCTTACAACCAGCATGTAACCCAGCAGTCTCTCTCTTCCCCCCTCCCCTGTATCTCTCTCTTTCTTTCTTTCTCTCTGTCTCTCTTGCTCGCATCACTCAATTTGTGTCTTACGTATTACGATAGACTAATTTGTCTTGTATTTTTATTATATAATGTCTCGTATGATGCTGGTTTGTATATGTCTTTGTTGTATTTATTTTTTCGGTTCTACAATGTATTTTCTAAGGTTTGTGTACAGGTTGACAGGTTTTAGGTTTTGTGAAAAATATTTCATTTGACATTATTGCTTACTGAACACTATTACATTTACTGAACATTTACAAACATACAGATGAAGAGACAATTTTACAGAGTATGTTTTCTACATCAATCCACAGGCACCTGCAGTACCTTCGGGGACCCCCAGGGGCCTGCAGACCCCTGGTTGTAAAGTGTAAACATGGTGCATTGACTGGCTGTAGTGCAACTTATACAGTGAATGAGATGTGTTTGGTGTACAGTAACTGTAGGGAAATGAATAGGTTATATACAAGTTCCATACAGTACATTGAGTGCAATGATTTGCTGACTCACATTGTTGATGGCCTTAATGAAGAACAGTGAGGTGATCAGAGGGCCTTGAGTTTCCGACGCCCTTGAGGGTATTACAGACTGCTTCACTCTTGCGCAAGGACACACACATGTTCAGATACAGCCTGTCTAGACCGCACACACTCAACCGGCTGATATTCCAATTAACTGCTTAAGACATAAACTTGTAAATTTAGTATAAAAAAAGTCAATGCACAACACTCAAACTTACTTTCATTTTAACTCTTGGCTTAATATGCTACCTTAAGCAGACTCTACCCCACTAAGAAGTTAAGGTTGTACAAATGTTTCCATAATGTATCCATTACGTAAGAAAAACTTCAAAAATGTTATTTTGAATGTTCCCAGAATGTTCAAAATGTTTAGTTTTTAGACACCGTATTAACATTATTGCTTGGTTATAAATTCTGTAACATTTTTAAAATGTCCCACTAACAGCTGTAAAATGTTGATATGTAAATGTAAAATTAATATGATATATAACATATAAAGTTCTACTGCAAGAACTGCAAGTAAAAAAGTTAATGTAAAAATGCTTTTTAATAATGCAGAGAGAACATTTAAAGACATTAGTCGATGTTTTGAGAACATTCACTGTTAGCTGGGTAGACACCCAATTGCTAATCTGTTGCACTGAATGTCTAAGTGGAGATAATAACTTTGTGACAGGCTTACTGATGATTTTAATCTTCATGCTCATTGAGAAAAGAGGTGGAATTTGGGTGAACCTTTGATCTATTTAAAATTTTAAATTGTAGAAGGCAAAGCTACTTAGCACTTAAATGTGCAAGAAGTAACTCATCTTAAATCAGAGTCATTCTGTAACCTCATTATTTAACATTAATTCAATGTCAACATCAAAGTACTGTAAGTTTAAAGTTATTAAAGTACCACAAGAAAAGTGTACAGTTGATTCACCCGGTGCTCTTGCATCACCAAAGATATATGACTGACTGTTGAACATAATCCAAAAGCTTACAGTTTTAATGTGGACACTGCTGTTTATTATTCCAATTATATCAGGATAATCCGGGTATTTTAATAGTGGGGACTTTTATTTTGAAGTTCTTGACTTTATTTTAAATCTACACCGCCATTCAGCGGCAGTGGAAAATAAAATGTGACTTATTGAATGATTGGCACATACAAAAATCTGCATTGACCATGTATACAAGGCTCAACTACAAAACTATAGCTGACAATCAGAAAACATAAAAGACTGAAGCAAAAAAGAATTTCTAAAATAAAATAATAATTAGAAAGAAAAGTGAAAGTAGCAGCATTTAAAGTTATTCAGGATTTTTTAAAATATAAATGCTACATTTTTTATTGTTTTGCTATACATAACCTACATATCAATGTATGCATTTATTGGAGCATGTTTGTTTTTTGTATTACATACTCTTTCATTACATAATAATAGATGCGAAGCTATTATCAATATAAACCTTCGTGGTTTATTAAGCAAAATATTTAAACAAAAATCATGGTCAGCTCATGATATTCGTTTTTTTAGTTTTATTTATCGAACTCGTATTTTGAAATGTAGTGTGATGACATCATTCATTTAACAGGAAGTCTATGCTAAGGACCAGCGTCCCGTTATTCGCTTTCATTATCAATAGCAAAAAATCATTTATTTTTTTGACGTGGGAAAATCGTCGTTTTGGAGAAACAGGCAAAGGCCGGCGTGGCATTGCCTACGAAATTACAGACATGACATAAACATAGAAATATAGATCAGAGGTTTCTAGTCGGTGGGCGAACATTTTCTCTTTCATTAAAAACCATCGGGAAGGTTTATTCAGTGAAATCCAACGCAAGTATGTCAGGAAACCATTTCAACGTCCACGAAGTGGGATGTTGCATCAAATACTTCATATTTGGATTCAATATTATATTTTGGGTGAGTTATGCATTTGTGACATGGCATGAATAGATACACAGATGATCCGTTTACACGGTTGCGGATGACCCATATTCTGCTTGTAATGTCAGTTTTTTGGTTTGTCTTGTTTGCAAAAATAATTTCCTAAAGTATTGAGGTTATTATCTCTCATTTTTTGTTGTTGTTTCTGAGGTTTGCATTAAAACCTAAAACCGGTCTAGTTGTCTGACACACTGGCTCTGTCCTAAATTTTAGTGAGCTTCCTATCTAGACAGCATTTTTGGACATCGCTATAATATTTATACGATTAACAATGGCCACAGTATGCTGACTGAACGTTTCAAATGCAATATCACGTTATATATGCTATATAAATATATATACATCCTCAAAATCCTGCCCAACCTTCCACAAATGTTTGTGATGCCCAAAAAACTGGCATGTGGCTTTTGCCCTGTTTCTAAGGTCAGTCATATAAAAGTAAAACACAAAGAAAGTCGTATAAACCACAAATGAAATACAGAAAGTGACTTTTATACTATACACATCTGACCTTTAACTGCCCTCTCTCTCTCTTCCTCTCTCCCTTTCTCTCTCTCTCTCTCTCTCTCTCTCTCTCTGTCTCTCTCTCTCTCCTTCAGCTGCTGGGGGTGGCATTCCTGTCTGTAGCTCTGTGGGCATGGAGTGAGAAGGTAAAAGGAGTCCATCTCTCAGACACATACAGTGTTATCCCAGCTAATACATTTTAGGTTTTAAAGTTTTTTGTTGTGTTAATGTTATTGCTTGATCAGAAGAACATTTTTTAAATGTTTTTAATACATTATATATAACGTTTAAAAACATTCTGCTTACATTACTGCAAGAACGTTTTTTATAACCTTGTGAGAATTTTTTGAGAATGTTAATAATGTTTTAAGAATGTTTCCTGTTAGCTGGGATGTTTGAGACCGAGATGTTTGTGATATTTTTTTCCGCTGCACTCCACAGTTTTAGGTTTGTAATGAAGCAAGTTCAGGTTTCATTAAAGGTTTTTCATACATTTTGATATCAGCATTTAGAAATTACTTTTTGTGTGTTTTCAGGCATTATTTTTATATAATGTCTTTGTATTGTTTTTATTTCTCATCAGGGCGTTCTGTCCAACATCTCCTCCATCACAGATCTGGGTGGGTTTGATCCCGTCTGGTTGTTTCTGGTGGTGGGCGGCGTGATGTTCGTTCTGGGATTCGCCGGATGTATCGGAGCGCTGAGGGAAAACTCTTTCCTTCTTAAGTTTGTATGTCATATTCTGTTTAATCACAGAATATATATTTTCCCTTAAACTCTTAGTTTGTAATGTAAATAAGATTCATACATATAAGTAGATTCAAATAAATATATTTATGTACAATAGATTCATGTAAATAGTTTAATTAGTTTGTAATCAGTTTGTGTTGTATTCTGGATTGTCACAAGACAATAAAGTTTGATGCATCAAATAAATTTGAAACTCGATTAGCTTTTCCAGTAAACACCAGTGTTTAGGTTTGCCTCTTATTTACCTGCATCTTATTGTTTTAAAATGATGCTAAATGCTTTTGGAAAAAAAGGACCAATAGTAATTCTGTATGCAAATAAGTGCAAGAAAGATGACCAATCGAAATTTGACAGAATTGCTGCAAGATAGACTTTGAATGCTTTACACATTGGGACATTTTTAAACTTGGATCACATGCCTAACATTCAAATTATCTACAAACAAAGTTTGAATGGAGTCCAAGTTTCTAGATGAATTGTGGACTGGTGACAACCAACTAGTGTTGGGGGTTTTACAACAAACGTTTGAGTACAATACAGTGTTGCCCTTCCAGCTTTGTAACATAATGTTTAAGGAAGCAAGAACTAGTCGATCATCAATGACATCATTTCCTTTATCCACCTGAGACTGGTTGTATCTCACACTCTATGACTGTGCAGAACAAACTTTGGTGTGCAGTTCAACATGAGAACAGAGTACAGGTGGACAGGCAGGTGTTTGAATGTCTGGACGTGTGTTTGAAAGCGTGGGAACGTCCTCTCCGGCGTATTTCTCCGGTCTGTGGCAATTGTTTCCTGCACGGGAGGGAGACAGCTACAAGAGATCTGTAAGAAAGTGTTGTGAAAGTATCAGGAGAGGTCTGTTTCCTCCATAGGGTTACGCAGGCATCTTTAAACATCTGGAAGCACCAGCTGAGCTCTGATGTCACTGTGGAAGTATTCATTGTGGTCACGGTGGGAAAATCATCACTCACTTTACTTGTGTGAAAAAAATGTGTGCAATTAGAGATGAACCCTTGTTAAACAATGTGACATCCTGTTTTGATTGGAGGAGTAAGAGAATGATGTCATTGCTAAAGAACGTAATCTCTCTGTGAGTGTGTCAGGAGGGATGTTGGATCGGGAATTCTTTGTCATTAAACAGAGAACACAAGTTTGGGTTAATGCATTAGGGAAATATAACACGTTCCTGACTCATCGGAAACCCATAACGCAACCTTCATCCAGACCGTAATAATCAGACCCCTGTCCCCTCTCTGCAGTTTTCCGTGTTTCTGGGAATCATATTTTTCCTGGAGCTGACGGCGGGAGTCTTGGCATTTGTCTTTAAAGACTGGATCAAGGACCAGCTGAAGTTCTTCATCAACAACAACATCAGAGCCTATAGAGATGACATTGACCTGCAGAACCTCATTGACTTCACGCAAGATTACGTAAGATCACAGACACAAATGAAACCAAAATAAACATTATGTTGGAGGTCTACAGAAGGCAATAAAATGGGTGTAGATTTACATTCAAGTTATATAGAGAGGGTTAGTTTCTTTTCTAAACCCATTCTAGCAACCAGCCTAGCAACACCTTAGCAACTACATAGCAAAGCCATGGTAACCATTCACAACATCATTACATCATGCCAGCACAAGCACACACCACTCAGATGTTCTTCAGAAAGTATAAAACTCATTTGTGTAATTTTAGCCGTGACCTTTAATGACATGTTTGTTTAATGACATGTTTGTTTCTGCAGTGGGAATGTTGTGGAGCGTTTGGACCTGAAGACTGGAATCTGAATATTTACTTCAACTGTACGGATTTTAATCTGAGCCGAGAAAAGTGTGGAGTTCCTTTCTCATGCTGTACTAAAGACCCTGCTGTAAGTATCCAGCTAACATTCTCAGAATGTTGGCTAACATTCCCTAAAATGTAAAAAATGACGTTTTTAATATTAATGTTGATGTTTATTGTTACTTAATGGGAATGTTAGGAAAACATTCCTACAACCTAAAATTGTTATCTGGGACAGACACAATTACTCATACACAGCAAACATTATATTTAGCATCTTATTATATTAAAGCAAACAGACTTTTTGAGACTTTAAAATAGTGTGGACCACATCAAATGTTCTCAAAAGTAGCTTTTTCAGCATATTTAACTATTTTTGTGGGGACATTTTAAAAAATGTGGCCCTCATGAGAACAGACAAACACATACACAACTGCAGACATATATCATGCACAGATGCACCTCTTGTAGCATGTAATCTTACATGTTTCATTGTCTGGGAACTGAGAACATAAACAGGAAGTGATTTAGATGCACCACAGACAAACTCCATATACACCCCATATACATAAAGAACAATAGTTGTGTGTTGAACTCTGGACAGATCCTGTTTTAATGCAGAAAGTTAAGCTAAAGTTCATCAGAGGACTAAATTTCATCTTTTATTATTCTAAATTTTATGTTTCCTCTGCAGGAGGATGTGATCAACACACAGTGTGGTTATGACGTTCGAGAAAAAGATGTAAGTACACTACATAGGAATCTTAAAATAAGGTTCTGGTAAATCCCTCTGAAGTGCAAAGCATAACAGAAATATGCCAAAGATAAATTATATTCTATTAAGTCCCTGTTGACACCGGTATTAACATCCGTCCCAGGTCTTAAGTTAACACAGGGATAATCATGTTTGGTTTACAGCCGAACCCTCAGCACTTTAGAGTGTGTCTAGTTTACATTATTCTGTTAAGAGTGTGTGTGTGTGTGTGTGTGTGTGTGTGTGTGTGTGTGTGCGTGTGAGTGTGNAAGAGTGTGTGTGTGTGTGTGTGTGTGTGTGTGTGTGTGTGTGTGTGCGTGTGAGTGTGTTGGTTTACTTAACCATATGTCGGGGTCAAATTTGTATCCAAAACCTGTCAAAAAAACTTCTTTTTGGGGATGTCCTGATTTGTAAAAAATGCTATAAAATATAGTAAATAATATGTGTGATATGTATCACACACAATATACAGACAGACAGATAGACAGATAGATTTTACTAACTGTAGACTTTGCAGGTAGAGTTGTTGAATATTTTGTATTTAGTTGGTTATTGTGTGTTTTGTTTACAGGACAATGAACAGAAGATGTTTATACACACTAAGGGATGTGTGCCTCAGTTTGAGAAATGGCTACAGGAGAATTTAAACGTGGTTGCTGGAATCTTTATAGGAATTGCACTTCTGCAGGTGAATAAACATCAACACTGAAGATTTGTGACATTTCTGCTGGTCGTGTATGTCACTTTATCAAGTGTAAATACACCAGCTGTAATTTACATCGTGTAAATGCACTTTTCATAAAAATGAATTTTACACTTTTACAACTAAACCCAAAATATTGTTTTATGTTGTTCATTTATAAGTAGGCCAGATGTAAGCAATCTAGCCTCATTAGGTAATTGTTGAGGGCAGGGAGTATTCTCTCAAAGTTTCCAAAAACATTTTTTTAACGTTTTATGTCATTGGCAAGTGTTGTAGCAACGTTAGCTTAGAACATTTAATTAGTGAAACATTTTAAAAACATTACAGAATAAAAAAAAAAAAAGAATTATAAAAACTTTGACTAATGTTCTTATAGAAAAGCAATAACATTATTATATTGTTCTTAAAAATGCACATTTTGAACATTCCTAGAACATTCAAAAAATATTTTTAACTTTTTTGTGACTTAATGGAAACGTTAGAGAAACGTTCTTAGAACCCAAAATTGTTATCTGGAAGTAACTAATTAGGAGACACTAATTTGTCCTCTGCTTCTAGATATTTGGGATCTGCCTGGCTCAAAATCTCCTGAGTGACATTGAAGCAGTCAGAGAAAGCTGGTGAGAAACATCACTGCTACAACAGAAGCATTGTGAGGTCATTAAACACCTCATATTAATAATATCTGTATCTTTATCATCCTCCAGTTTGTTCACCTGAAACCCTGAAGCTGTTCCGCAGAAAGAGCCTTAATCTTTCTGTCACCCGGCAACAGAGTCGGAACGTTGTCATCACTGTATCCTAGCAACCACTGAGGGATTTCATTCACATACCTCTCATGTACAGCAGCATCTTAATGTTTTTATTGATAATGGTGCCCAAGTTTGGATTTGTTTTCTTTAGCGTTTACTTACTGTATAATCTTTTTCAAGTATTGCACAAACTGTATTAATGGACTGACTTTAAACACAACGCATTTGGGTGCGTTATTGCATTTTGTAATTGTTGGTCTACAAACACGTATCAGCATGAATTTTGCATTTGAAGATGTCGTGTTGTGTTAACAGTAGTTGGACTTTTAAATAATGTGACCCCAGCGGTTAGTTTCTTTCCAGTGTGCTTTGTCAAGCTGGTTCGAAAGAAAGAACGTGTTCAGTGTTATACATTAGCAACTGCAGTCAGTTATGAGCCGTTTTCATGTCCTTAGGCTAATGTGAGCATGTTCACCCAATATTTACAATTAATTGGTAGGACTAAACGTAATCTGAGCACTTTTATCTGTGCAGATTGTGGGGGGAAATTTCTTTAATTCTGTAGAATGAATTTAAATGTGGTAAAATGTGTTAAACAGTGTTAGGAATATAAAGGTTTGTTCACACCAAGAACAGTAACTATAACAATAACAATATTAGCGTCCACATCCTTTCATCAGCTGGAAAAAATACTTTGAGTGTGATTATAATGTTGTGGCTCTGTATGGTTATGGTTTTTGTACGGAATACACTACTCACTTAACTTTACAACCATTTTTAAAGTGTATTTAAAAATTAAAGATTTTTGATCTTTAAAGTTATCGGCCTGTGAATGGGCATTTAAACTTTAATGATAAGTGATGGCTATATCAAATTAGCCAAAATATTAAACAAAAAGTAGGTGTGTAGAATAGTTTGAATTAATGTGCAGTTTTGCAAACCCAGATTGAGGGTGTAGGTTCTAGTTTTAATTTTATTGTTTTTAGTAAAAACAGTTTCCTGTCCAGATTGTGCTGAGTTTGAACACTATGTGAGTATTTGGCTCCTGTTATAATGTGAAATGTACATAAATAATATTTGTTAATTTTCTTCACATTGTTAGATTGTATATTACCTGGTTAAATGGATTTTATAAAAACAGTTTGCTCTTGAAGATAAGGAAAATTCACTGCATGCTTATTGGTCTAACACTACATTTTTTTAAGTGTGTTCAACTATATGAAAATATTTTTGTGAATTGTTACCCTGTACTAGGCTTTGAAATTACAACTACTGTGTATGGTAAGCAGATTGAAGGTTTTGATTCAAATGGCCCAATTCTGGTGCAGTTAGAACAGAACAAAATCTGGCAGTGTCATATTTCATCCCCTTTAAATATATTTTGCATGAAGAAAATGTGTTTTTTAGGAAGTATATGTAGTACAGGCTTTATTTTATGCAGATTTTAATAATATATGTGTCTGGGCAGGATCTTTATTTACAGTAATGAGAGTGTAATGAGATTAATGTGCATTGCATGTATGAATTTGGCTTTATGAAGTTCTTACAACTACAGTACATTTAAGGTGTACATTTCAAAAGGTACTCAGCTACCAGGAAACGTTCTTAGAACGTTGGTTAACATTGTTAACAGTTGTTAACATTACATATTATATATACAAAAACATTATTACAGGCAAACTAAAGATAATGGGTTTGTTTTATTTATACACAATGAACTATTCTTATTTTTCTTCTTATGAGTTTTGGGGTGAAGTATGACCTGCACATGTTATTGTAAAATACACTCACGTAAATCTGATGTCCAATCTTAAAGTATTTCTGAAACTATGATGGCCAGGAAAATGACCGAAATGTTGTGCTTTGATTGTGAATTAAGTTTCTGTCGGTGGTTTCGTGACTTTTGTAAAAAGAAAACAAAAACAACAAAAAAACAGGGTTTGTCATTTTGAACATATGGTCAGTGTGGTTATAATAATCCCTCTTTACACTTTCCACATGTGTGTAGTCTTTATATATCATTATATTTGTTTTTGGTTGATTTGAAAGTTTTGGCAGTCTGTGTGTAAGGTCACCAGTGCCAAAATAAAGGCAAACAAGGAAATTTTAGTATTTGGAAGTTGCAGGTCTGAACTGATCGGGCTGTTTGAAGCTGACCTCATGTGAGTGTACCGTAAATGTTGACTGGTGGAGCCACATTGATTGATTATCATGTCATTTTGATTATTAAAACCTGGAAAATGTTGTGACTTGTATGACTTATCTTCTTAATGTGACTTTGCAAAAGTGTATTTATAGAAAAATGTAGGTTTTACAACACAGTGTCTCTTAATAATGACAATTGAAAGTAAATAATTTGCATGTTAAGTAGAAACGCACCAGTTTGCGTATGAAGCAGGATTTAGAGTTAAAGTTATATTGGAAGAACATTCATTTATTTTAAGTCATTTGTTTGTGTCATTAAGGTTTTACATGATCTTTAACATATTTACAAACAATTTATGTGATTTCTCATGATGGTGGAATTGGAAACAATACATTTTTTATATGTGGCAAGGCCTGTTAATGCCTTCTAAGTTTTATTTTTACTATTTTAAATGTAATATGTGTTTTTGGGTCCCTGTAAGAGCACATCAGCATTATTTAAACACTGACTATGAACCAAAATCACAGAGGCATGTTTCAAGCTCCGTGTTGAATCATTGCAATGAATAATTAAATCAGTTCTGAAGGCAAAATCAATATCCTTTGCTTTTCACTTTATGTTTATATTAATATACTAAAAAATAAATGAACCCTAATCGATTTAGTTAATCAAGCTGCGAAGATGTTGGCAACACATTGTAAACTTTCCTTTAAAATGATGTCTAATTGTGGCTACTTTAATTATAAAAGGTCTAGTTTGTAAAGAGATTTATGAAGCGTAAAACGAAGACCACACGACACATATATATTTTGAGTGTGGACGGCAGATGGCGCTACAGGCTATGAAAGATGCTCATCATTACAAGACAACGAACGAAGATGCTTCACACAGAAATATTTATATTAATCCTCTATTGTTGTTAGCCGTAAGGACGCTTTCAGAGCATAACAAACAACGATTTGTTTATAAGCTACTCATTGGTGATATTTGTAACACAAGTGACACATTCTTCCAGATTAATTGCAGGATATAAACACAGAACACACTTTATCTCATGTCCTGCTTAATAGAAGCTCATTTATCCCTTGAAATCCGTCTGTATATGAAATCATAGATCATTTCATCTTTGTTATAACACACAAGGGTGTGTCGACCTTGAGACCTTGCTGAAAATGAAATTGTAATAAAACCACCTTAAGTGCACTTTGCTTATACAACCTGCCGTCTTGCTTTTGAAATCCGCACTGGTAATCTGCGCAGATCAGGATCGGCTGTGTCTTCTTAATCCCACCACGATTAAAATAGGATTAAAACTCATCTCTGAACTCAGTACCACAGTAACTGCTCTCTCTCACTCTCTCTTTCTCTCACTCTCTCTTTCTCTCACTCTCTCTTTCTCTCTCTCTTCCATTTTTCACAGTTTCTCTGTCCACTATGACAAAAAGAGCAGCATTGTTGGTCAATAGAATAATGCAACGTATGCTATCAGAATATTGCTGTCTGAATATTGCATACACAATATTAGCCAATTTGCATAATTCATATCATTTTACTGACAATGAACAGCTTTAATTTTTCTGTAAAGCTGCTTTGAAACAATGTGTATTGTGAAAAGCGTTATACAAATGAATGTAATCTGAACTGAATAATGCTAACAGAATATTCCAGCACTCGCTAGTGCTAGCAGTTAGCAGGCTGGTATATTTAACCAGCAGGTTGCCATAAACCACCAGCATCATCAGTAAGACCATGCCGGTTTTTGCACTGGTCAAAGCATGAATCTTTTCAGTAGGGCATGTGTACATATGCATACTGTACATGTTCATTACTGTAAATATTCATATGTACAGTATGTGCGACCTGCATGGGCAATAACGTAAGTGTGGGTTTGGATTTAAGACGAAACTCATAAGATCAGGTTTAGCTCAATGGCTTTTCTGTGTCAGCTTTAAAAACTCAGTTATGGTGATGGAATCTTTCACTCACACGACTTCAAGAACCGCGGGAGAATCTTTTACCCTACAGAACATGGATAGCCGCAGGTCCGATGTGTTCGTACACTACAAGATTTTCCATAGAACGGCAATGACCAGACGCCTGGGCCCATTTCCTGGAAGATTGTGTGGTTGATTGCAGGTGGAATTAGTCAATAGTTAAGCTGTAATGTCCTCTGTTCAGGGCAGGTCAGGTTCAACTGCATCCAGCGCGCTGTGCTCGTATGCTATTTAAAGCCTAGCAAAACCTTTTGCCTTATGGGCCTAATCTGTTCTTTACAAAGATGCATTAAGCTACGGTTTCAATCTATGGTGCTAGATGACAGCTTTAGGGTCAGCAAATTGGGGAGGGGCTTATCGCTGCTTCGGGGGCCTGGGGTCCCATCGTGAGGGGCCACGGCTCTCTTCTCTGGGCCAGGATCAGAGTTTACCTGAAAGGCAGGGACAGCGTGGGAAGGGTGGAGATTGCGTAATACTCGCACTGGCTTAAGAGGCTCAAATGTTGCTAAAGGTCCTGTAACCTGTAACAGATATGACCACACAAGAATGAGATCATAGATATATAGATGACTGTATTACGGTAGTGATGTCATTAGGCTTGAAAAATCACCCTCCAGAACTGATGTGATGAGCGAGGAGATTACGAAGTGTGACAAATATTTCCTAATTGTGCAATATAACTGATCAGAGTCCATCTGATTTCTGCTTTTGTAATTATTTAAAGTGTTCTGTTGGTCCCAATGGGTCTCAAATAGCCTGTAAAAACGTTTGCAAACTTAAACACAATTTGTCTCAATTGAGATTAAATATTAGTGTGATAAACTCTATTTATTCAAGTCAAAATACAAACCTGACTGGTTTAATTTAAATTAAGATAAATTAAATGTTTATATTTAAGTCAAATTATGAACTTCTTTAGGTTGCACACTGTATAAAAGAGTTTTTAAGGATTAAATCAATTGTCAATGTCAGCGAATGGTGTATAAATTTACACCATGGTAGGTTATGTGTTCAACTTGTCAAGGACAGAACAAATGGGTGAGGGATGGGGCAGGCGAGAGAGAGAGACAGAGAGAGAGAGAGAGAGAGAGAGAGAGAGAGAGAGAGAGAGAGAGATCAGACCTCCCCTTTAACCTGTGACAGTAGAAGCACCTTTGGTTGAACGCGGTGGAAGTGGTTGGTGGTGGTGGTGAGATCTTCTTGAAGACTCAACATCCACAGTAAACTATCAGATGCGAAGGTAAATGACTATTCAATGGCAGTATTGTGGCATGTGATGTTTACGGTGTTGTTTCTGTTTTGTGTAAAGTGTATTTTAAGTGTATTTAGATGACCAATGTGAACGGAAAGGTACAGAAATATAAACAGAAATAATATAGCGATTTTTTTTAGTGCCATGAAATGAAATGTAGATTATTTCGCGTGACTATTGTTTTAAATCAAGGTGACCGATTCACGTGTTGTGACTCGCATGCGCATTCACGCAGGTTATAATACAGGTGCGATTAATAACTCGTGATATTTGTATGAGATATGAGCTATATTAAATGTACTGAGACACAGAGTAAGGCTGTGTAAATCAGGATAATGGTGGCCTATTGATCCGATTAAATCCTTAACCTGACAGATGGACTCACCAGAGAAAGCAGCCTGGCTTGTGCTAAATTCATTTTAGTTAGATACTGAAAAGCACACTGGATTATTATTATTATTATGCAAAATATTCGAGTGTGATTTTGTTTTAAGTTTAATGTATTTAAAACTAGTTTGCTTTAATTAGATTGTGATGAGAACTGCGTGTTTAGTGCAGTTAAATGTAACCAATGGTGTCAATATACAAATTCAGTTGCTAGTTAATATTTATGTTTTAAAAATGTAAATGCAATGAAATAGCCTCATATGGATATACAAATACAATAATAACATACATTCATCAGGTTATTAAAACATGTCGAATAAGTCGCGATTGATTCAGTTTGATTTATTAAACATGGACATCTTTTTTTAAAAGCAGGTCATTTATAAAAACAATAGGTTTTAATTTTTAATGGTCTGAATGAATTAAATAAATGTCGGTGTATTTATAGGTTTAAGGAATACACGAGCTGTCTGACAGGTTACAGTGTTGCGTTATTTATTGGTTTAGACGCAGAACGCGAGCGCACGTCCTAACCTGTAGTTTGATCTGCGCATTGTGGTTGGTTAGTATTTGAACGTGGTTAGTTGAATTGCTGCGCGTGCATTTGTTGAATATAACTGCAATTTGTCATAAAGTGTAAAAATGTTTCAGGTTTTATTGGTCATATACGCAACCATACACAGTAATACAGCACTCTTCCCAAAAATACGTCAGAAAATGTATAGATCAGGAATACAGGTAAAATAAAAGGTGTGATGTATAATTATATAGACTGTAATATTGTTTTAAGTGTACAGTGTTAAGGGTGAGCACTGGTTCTGTCTGTAGCTCATTTGTCTGTAGCATTGTTAGCAGTGTAAAGGTTGTGGGTTTGACTTTCAGGAAACATGCATACTGGTAAAATCTGTAACTTAAATGCACTCGAAGTCTCTTTGGCTAAAATGCATAAAAAAGTTCAGTATATTGAGTTTTGCACAATGGCAGTCATACTGATGAGATTCTACTGTAGGATGAGCATGGTAGACTAAAGGCCCATAATAAACTGGATTGGTTTAAAAAGCCATTGTTATTGGCAGATAACCAATAATGTACTTTACGTGTTTGGTTGTATTTAGTTTTAATAAACATGACTAAACTGACCTGGCTATGGCTAAGTTAAGTTGCAACAGATTATAGAATCAAATCAGATACAAATAACTTCTTAAGGTCTAGTTGTTTTTGCTTTTGATAGTGTGAAAAGCAGCTACACAGATTCTTAAAACATTCTGAAATATAAACACTGTTTTGGCACCAAGTTTGCATAAATTATTAGTGTAAGTTAAACTACTGGGAGTTTACAGTAGATAAATGATGTGAGAAGAGATTATGAAAAGCTTCTCTGTTGCCATGGTAATGTTATCAGGTGCAGGTGTCACATTGACTAGGGCTACCTTTAAACAGCTAGTTACGTGTGCCAAACCAAAACCACAGCATCTGTCATCCCTGTAACCTTCCCATCACCCATTCAATTCAACCTGTGGTTCGAAATGGAATAATAAAGCTTAAATGCCTAAATGTTTGTTTTATGTCTGAGCAGCTGTTTTCTAACAGGTATATAATTACACCATGCAGCTATGCTAAAAATTCTGAATAGTGGTGCTTGGGTATTTTTAACAAATAAAGTGATTTGAATTATGTTTGTTTTTGACCAAAACTATAAAGAAAAGTATACAGTCTTTATATTTAAACTTGTTCAAAGACTTTTGCCCCTTACTGTTTATTCTTAAATTAAGGAAAATTAAAAAGAAAAATTGGATTCTTTATTATGACCCAGACTAACCTAAAGTCTCTCTCTCTTTCTCTGTCTCTCTCATGTTTTATTTTAGGGAATATTATGAGGAAACCATTAGAGCCTTCGCATTTTGTGAGGAATTGTGGGGTTCATTGTTCCTGTCAGGTTTAAGTAGAGTGGGCATGTAACCATGCCCGGCGCTCCATAGATTTGAGACCACGGGACCCCTGAACTGCCTGTCAACCATGGATCCCATGTTCCCCTGCATTAACTTGGGGTCATACTCCACCCCTCCGGATCGGAAAAGCAGGCGTCACCGAGCGCAGTGCGTAAGGAGGAAACTCCGTCCGACGAGGGTCTTCGGTTTTATTCTGAGCATCTCTGCCCTCTCCATCTTCCTGTCCTGGAGTGCCTTCACATCCACTTTGGGGCCATTTTCAGAATGGATGCCACTGACATCACTTAACAATCACGAGGGACAAGTGCCACACAGAACTGTCCTCTCATCCAAGGTCGAGCACAACTTATCTGCCGATATGCCTGTTGCCATGGCGTCGTCCGACGAGCACAAGGGAGATTATCCGGAGGACTTGTTTTCGCTCGAGGAGAGGCGACAGGGTGCCGTCGTGCTGCACATGTTGGGGATGTTGTACATGTTCATCGCCCTCGCCATCGTGTGCGACGAGTTCTTCGTTCCCGCGCTCACCGTCATCACAGAAAAACTCCAGATTTCGGACGACGTGGCGGGCGCCACCTTCATGGCCGCCGGAGGCTCCGCCCCCGAGCTGTTCACCTCTGTAATTGGTGTGTTCATCTCGCACAGCAACGTGGGCATCGGAACCATTGTGGGCTCTGCCGTCTTCAACATTTTGTTTGTGATAGGGATGTGTGCTCTGTTCTCACGGGAGATTCTGAACCTCACCTGGTGGCCATTGTTTAGAGACGTCAGCTTTTATATCGTTGGACTAATTATGCTCATCGTCTTCTTCCTGGATAACTACATTACCTATTTGGAGAGCCTTGGACTGCTGTTCTGCTATGCTAGTTATGTCACGTTTATGAAGTTCAATGTAACTGTAGAAACCCTCATCAAAACCAAACTACTCAGGAATCAAGTGGATGACATTGAAGTTCCAAAGGTGAGTTGAATTGTTCCAGGTTTGATGTCTGCTTTCCAGGTGAAAGAGGATGTTGATTAGGATGGCCATGAGCAGAATCCGACGGTTGGCTAATAATCGAACACTGGCAATGGTTTATCACCTCCCTGAGCTGGATTAGGCATTATGTTAGGTGTCACCTGGATGAAGCAGACAACACATTCAGCTGAGTAAGACAGAGCCACTGCTGGGAAAATAAGATGGAGAGTAAAGGCAAGAGTAAAAGTTGTAAAATAATAAATGAATACCAATGAGAAATCTTTTCTCTGCCAATAATCAAGTTCCTTGTTCTCAGATGTTTCTTCTTGAGAACGATTTCAGATCTGTCAGATTTCATTGTGAACTCTAACACTTTTTAATAGTCAAAAATGAAATTTACATAACCAAACTATCTGAACTATGCTATCCACTGTTTTTACTTCTGAGGAACTTAGGAGAAACATCTGAGACTGTACATCAACAAGGCTGATACTTGAATAAAACATAACGGGGATCTCCATGAAGTCTTCTGAGCTTTAAAAGAGCAGCAGCTGAGTGATATGTTGGCAATTAAAGCATATAAGACATACAGGAAGTGAGGTCATTTTTCAGATACAGGAAGTGAGGTCTCTAGAAATTCCCAACTTTAAACTATTCTAGTTATTGTGTTTGAAGTACTAGGTAACTGTGGCATTGTATCACCCTTATGAAAAATACCCATGGTTTACTATAGTAAAACTCATCGCCATTTTTATTTCCATAATTTTACTACAAACATCATGGCTAAAACTAAACCATATAAATATGGTTCCTGTAGCGAAACAAATATGCGTTTACTGTGATTTTAATAAAAATGCCATGTTGAACTGTGATTACTGTAGTAAAACCATGATTCATTTAGTAGATTTTGATTTCATTATTTTTTATATTATATTATATTTTTATATGATTTTTTTCTTTACTTTAAATATATAAATGACATATATTGCTCCCCATTTGGATATTACTGTTATGCTTGATAGTATGTCAATGGAAAATCACTTAGCAGTCACAAAGTCATGCAGCAGTGTCATTATTTATCACATGTGTGGTGATGGTCATGTTTATCAGGAGCTTCTATCTGTAAGCTAAATATTCAACCTGCTGTGCTTTGTTCAAACAGCTGGAGTCGGAATTGTTGTTTGCAGATGCGGTTTGTCCCACGTATGGAACACAGGTGAATTAGCTGAACTTTGCTCTTCTCATTGGCTTGTTAGTATTACTGCACCAGGGGCTTAACTTTAAAGGATCATTTGTAGCCATTATTTAAACTCAATCATTAGTGTTAGATTGCTCTCTGATGTTTTTGCATGTGGGGCTGTCACCTAGGGATACTGGGAATATCATTCTATGAAGTACAAGAATCAACAAAGGAAAATTTAAAAACGGTCCACATTTTATTCTGAATTGACTAAACTTTTCATGAAAGCAGGTATTGTAGGAGAAAACTTTATCTGATATACAGTAAATGTTACAGAGTGCTTTCTAAAGGATTTTACCCTTACGTGATATTAGTAACATTTAAATAAAATGAAATTACCAACACTTGGTAGGTATCAGAGCCATAGCTAGGAATTTAAGGCCCTTTACTTTACTGTATATCGTTTGGGACCCCTTAATGCAAGACTGAATTATCGTGGCCCCTCTATGTTTGGGCCCCTGAAAACATTCCCTGGTAGATAAATAGACGAAACGAGAGAGGGAACGTACATGTGCTCTTTGATGTTCCTTTAGCTGTGGCTCGGGATAATCCAATAAGATCGTGATCCTTTTAGCACTGCTAAGTAAAGACAGGTGTCCTGTTCTGTTTTAAACTGTTAGACACTGAGTTTGCTGAGGAAACCTGGAGGTTTTCATATCGTGCTGTATCATTTTTTTGTTGTGTAAATCATTGGTTAATAGAAGGTTCTGAAACACTGGCAATTTATGTCTGGTCATAGTTTCATACTTTCATAATCCTTTGTAATCCCAAATCAGCTGCTTACAAGGGGTGACGCCAACCAACTTTAAAAGACTCTTAGTGCTTAGTGGAGTGACCTGTCTTGTGAAACCTTATTTAAGGGGATGGTGAATATTATTAACAGCGATTCCTAGCTCTGTTTGTCTCATAACAGGCATTTACCTGGAAAACAAAGGTCATTTTTAAATACTGAGTTACACAATGTTTGAATTACACAAAACAATATTTTTAAAGATTTTTATTGATATTCAAGAAAAAATGGCAGAATTTTGATATGATTAGGGGCAAATAATTAAGGTACGATTTTAAAAGGGTAAACAACAAAACCAAGCGAATCATTTTAGGTTGTAAGAACGTTTCCATAACGTTTCCCCTAAATAACAAAAATTCCATAATGTTTTCCTTAATTCATTAAAATATTATTAAATAATATTTATTAAAATAATAAATTTTATTTTAAACGTTCTAAGAATGTTCAAAACATGATATATATGACATATAACATTAAAAAAGTTCTACTAACATTAGTGCAGGAAATTTTTTTGATAATTTTGATAGAACTTTTAGAGAACGTTAGCCAACATTCTGGAATGTTCCCTGTTAGTTGGTGGCCATTTGGAAGACAAATAATAGCAATTTTTTTATAGCAATCTATTTTTAATTATTTTGTTAGCTCCCAATTAAGGCCCTTTTGTATTTTGTCAGCCTATTGTACATTATCTGCTTTGTAAAAATGAAAAGTACAAGAAATTATATTATTGTTACGTAAAATGGAAATGGAAGAATCAAAAAGACTTGTTGGATATTTAGTTTCCATATGAAAATTAAAGAGGCATAGGGCGAGAACTTGTTAGGGTAGTTAACTTGTGGGTGAGAACTCATTGTTAGGTGAGTTAACCTGTGAATCTTTAAATGTTATGTCCTTAAATGTTCGGTCTCTAAAATTGGTTGCCTGTCACGTTAAGCCTCTTATCTCCGCTCACCTTCTGTGTTTAAATACAGGCCCATTGCAAAGAGACACTGCATTGTTAATTCTCAACGTCCTGTGTGATTAAACCTGCAATAACTCAAGAATATATAACAGCTTTTTAAAAGGATTTTTTTAGTTTGTACAGTATTTTAGTGTAATTATCTGTTTATGCTTCTTATTTATGAATCATAAGCAGAGTATATTTCTGTGTAATTAAATTCCTTCATCAAGTATGAACACAACATTAGATTGAATTAGATTGAACATTAGAAGTGGTAGAATGTTATTCCATTTTTATTTGCATATATGCTTATTTGCATACACAAATATTAGGCAATATACAGTGTGTGTGTGTGTGTGTGTGTGTGCGTGTGTGTGTGTGTAACAGTTAAAGTATAGAGCTAAAGATGTTACTGTAATGGTGACATTGCAGGATGTGTCCAGCTTCCTGATTGGTAAACTAATGAACTAATTGCTAAATTGTTACTTTATAAAGTTCATTAGCTGCTGGCTGGTTAGACTGACCCTGATCCCAACTACTTCCTTTTCTTCAACTGTGTCTTGTGTAAGTGTGAGTCAAATGAGATGACAAAGTTATGCAACATTTGTTAAATACACTTCAGGTTTAAATCAGCACTGGAAAACATTTCTATTGTTTTTCCGCCACAGTCAATTTAGTCATGCATAAAGTGGCACTTATAATATGAGAGCAGATTGTAAGGTTTCACAAGGTCAGTTGTTTATTTTCTAACATTTTCACATGATGGTGACAGAACGTCGTGTTGGAATTTCAGGTGTTGTGTGGTGTGTCCACTCATGTCCAGTTTTTCCTCTATAGTAGAGGTCTCCATCAAGGTCCACAGAACTGTAGTTTAGCTCCAACCCTAAAGAATCTCACCTGAAGCAGCTAATCACGACTGTTAGAAACATCCGGGAATGTGTGTTGAAGTAGGTTGGAGCTAAACTCTGCAGGTCTGTGGACCTCCAGGAACATGGATTGGAGACCCTGTCTGTGGATCTGCTGTTTGGGCAGACTGGGGTTAAAGCTATGTTCTGATAACAGGAATATTAGTGTGTTTTATGAGGTAAGATTTTTAATTGCAACTCTGTGCTGAAAAGATGATTGTGTTGATCATGATTATATTGCAACTCTTTACAATTTTTGTTTACAAGACTGTTTACAAGAAAGTGAGAGTTGCTAGGGTGTTCAGTTGGTTGCTAGGGTGTTGCTATGCAGTTACTTATTTGTTTTGAGTAGTGTGTAGTTTGTTGCTACATGGTTTTCAGGATGGTACTGGATGGTCTAGGACGTATTTCATTCTAAACATTAGATGTTTCTTGGGTTGCTCCTTCTATGTAAGTGTTTAATTTTTTTTTTTTTTTACTTTATCATGCCTAAAAAAATCTTGTTCAAATCTCAAATATGTGCAAAGGTAACTCATGCTTGTTTAGCACAGTTTTATGATGTGAATGTAGCCTATGATTGCATCTGTGCTAAAACACCAATGATGATCATGACGTGGTTACTAAATCAAACTTGGCCCAGTGCGGATCTACCAGCAGCAGGTCCTCTGCAGACATGCTGGTCTCCTGTTGGCTGACCTCTGCCTTAAAAAGCACTAAACACACAGAGCTTAGCTCTGTTTCCACGGGCATTGCTAGCCAGCTAGCAGCTTATCTTCCACCTGCAGAAGAACCAAAGCTGGTGAGGGAGGAACGTGAACGGAGAACAAATGGCAGGTCCTTCTAATCACTAAGGAAACGTGCTTAAGCTCTCTGTTGAACTGGGCTGATTAGGCTTAATTAAGACTGCTGTTTCACTGCCGAGCCAAACCGTTTTCTTATGAGGACACTGTTGGTGCTGCCACCTCAGAGGTGTCCATGTGTGTTAGGTTCAAAGTCATCTGTATGTTGGCGTACTCAAAAACATTGTTAAAATCTGCTTTTAGCAGATTACTTACGCATTTAAAATTAACAGTCAGTTTTGGAACTGAAAATATTGATGACTCATACTGCACTCACTCATTTTATCCAATCAGATGCCACCTACTTCTGACTGGCAATAACTAGTGACAAATCATCTTCATATATTCATATATTTGTACACTAACAGCTATTGGCTAAAACTAGCATACAGGCCATTTTTATTCCTGCTGTAGAGTGATTTTGATCTCCCAGTTTTATTTAATGGTTTCTTTTAAGCATGAGCACAATTTCTGTGAATGGCCTCTCTATATAATGCTTAAAAACTGCTACTTAGGGCTGTTTAGATGCAGAAAGCCAGAACTGCTTAACAGGTTCTTGATTATGGAGACAGATTAATCTTGAACTGTTTGTTTAATGCAGGCCCTGAATATTGTGTGGAGTTTTTTAAATTCCACTTTTGTAATTCCACTTCAGTTATTTTACCAGGAATTTTATAAAGAGTTTGCAGACAGGATAAAGCAGTTCTATTATATTTACATAGTTTAATTTAATTGCTTAATTAACAGAATACTGGTATTTGTTAGCTGTTTGTCAGTATGACAGTTAAGTCATACTTTATAGGGGACTGATTATATTATTATATTTTTATTGCATTTTTAATGATATAGCATAATTTTTGTGCTATATCACTATAATAAAGATAAGTTAAACTGCAGTATAACTATACACTAAGTATATCTTACATAAATAAACATTGTAAAAAAGGTTTCTATATTATAATTTTTAGCTGTATGATAAAAATACATTATACATTTATTTACACATCAGTTAGGTACTTTCTGCACCCTGGTGGACAAACGCACGATATTTCAAATATCTGCTGTGTTGCTAACATCCTCCACATGATGTCATAGCCGAATGTAGAGAATCAAGTATGTACTTGTGTACTTCAGCAAGCACTTCATCACAGGAAACACAGATTGCAAGGACAGTTACCACACAGCACCCAGTCTTTAAAGGACAGAACAAACATTTAGTTGTTCTTCAATTCAAGAGTTCCTCGTACTGCATATTTAAGATGACGTTTACAACTGATTCCCAACCAGTGGGAATGAATATCTGAAGCAGGTGTGCTGTTGATGATCTGCAGTTTTTCTCCTTTAATTTCAGTTTTCTGAGTTGTATATTTGGCTCTGTTTGTTAATAAGATTGTATTCGATGTTCTTGATCTGTCCTTGGACTAAAGGATAATATGAAAGAACTGAAAATGTTGATTTATTTGCACTTTGTGGGTAATAATGAATCACATCGCATGATTATCAGCACAAGAAATGAGAAGCAATGAGCACACAAATCACTAATCTGCTTTCCAACACGGGCTTGTTTTGTGGTTGCATTAGGATTTATTCACACAAAATTGATGTGAGTTCTGTCTGTCTGTTTCTTAAGGCAAACAGTTCAGGAGACGATGAAAATAAGCTCTCCGTAAGTACATATTCAAAAAGCTAGACAAAACAGAATTGTCATAAATGAGAAAGGAGATATGTAAAAGGCTCGCTATTTTATATGCTTGTATATTACATCCTATTACATAGGCTAAGCCCCGCCTCCAGAGAGGAGGAAGCTCCGCCTCCTTGCACAACACTCTGATGAGAAACAGCATCTTCCAGCTAATGATTCACACACTTGACCCGCTCAGTGAAGGTGAGATGCAAATACAAACACACACACTGACAAACGTCTGTTTTGCTTCATGTAATCTGACGTATGTGTTCTGCAGGGAAGTTCAAAGAGAAGGCATCAATTCTACACAGCATTGCAAGAAAAAAGGGGGAAGATGAGGCAAACGGTGTCGGTAAGTTAATTTAAACTCATTTTACTTTCAAATTTAGTTTTGTATTTAACCGGGAAACAGAATACTCGAGGAGGAAAGAAAATGCAAGATGGGACTTTTTATTTTTTTTAACCTACTGTGATTGGAGGAAAAAAAATGAGGAATTAGTCATTTTAGAGTCAATGAAAACATCTACAAAGACAAATTTTACCTTCAAACATGTGCAGAAAATTATTTACAGTAAGACCAGCAAGTTGCATTTAGAAAGTAAATGGGGTCAATTTTGATGTTGTATTGTCTGATAAATTCGTTTCAATGTCAGTTTCTACATTTGCTTAAATTACATTCCTTTTATCATTGTATTTGTTTTATTCTTTACTAGATAAGAACCTTCCCAACAGCAGCAGTGTGGAGGTGGAGGTGACTCCGCCCATGAACGGCAGCACGGCCAATCCTGAGGTGATGTCTCGCTGCAGCTGGGCCAATCACCTGTCAATATACCCTTTGATAGTGTCCATTATTGTGTCCCTTAAGTATAAGAAAAACTTATACTTAAATATTGACTGACATTATTGTCATTTGTGTGTTTTAAAGGGTGAGGAGGAGGAAGATGAGGACCAGCCATTGAGCTTGGCGTGGCCAGAGACACCAAGGAAACAAGCAACGTACCTCATTATTTTTCCCATTGTCTTTCCATTGTGGCTGACGCTTCCTGATGTTCGCAGAGATGTAAGACAATTTCATCATCATGTTACAATTCTGTATACTTCTATATTGACCAATCATATGTAAAGCTGTATTTAAATAACAGATGACGCAGCTGGTCCTGCTGTTATATTTAAAGGTGCAGTGTGCACCCTAGTGGCACCAAACAGTATTGCATAAATTGTGTATATATTTTCAAAACGCTCCCTATTGATGTCCATTGTTAAATCAACAAACAATTGTTTACAGCTGGGTTTGCACAGACATCACGCAGTGCTCATTTACATGATATTTGAATAATATTAATAACGCTGTTTTATAATATCTTATTAATTTGCTCAGAGTTCAAGGAAGTTTTTTCCCTTCACGTTTCTGGGCTCAATTTCCTGGATTGCTGTTTTCTCCTATCTGATGGTGTGGTGGGCTCACCAGGTAATCAGACTATGATGCACTAAAATGATAGTTAGACGTCTCAAGTTTTGGAAAACAGCCTGTGGCGGAAGGTGGAGAACTATTTTTTGCCATTGGATTCCAATGGCGTTATATTAGTTTGTGTTTTTATAGTTTAAAATGGTCATGTGTATGTGTAAGAGAGTGTGATGCATTTGTCCATGTTCATTAAACAAACTTTTTTCTCCTGCAGGTTGGTGAGACTATTGGAATCACAGAGGAAATAATGGGTTTGACAATGCTAGCAGCCGGCACCTCCATTCCAGACCTCATCACCAGTGTTATTGTGGCACGAAAAGGTCTTGGAGACATGGCCGTGTCCAGCTCAGTTGGGTCCAACATATTTGACATCACTGTGGGGTGAGAAAGCTCCATAATCAACTTAACAATATTCACTGTCCTTTTAGTTTGTAAAAACGTTTCTCTAATGTTTAGTAACACAAACATAAATGTTATTTTGATATTTAAGTTCAAGGAATGTTCAAAATGTTTGAATAATGTTTGATATATAATGTTAAAAAAACGTTCTGCTAATGTTACTGCAAGTTTTTTGCATAACTTTTCCCAAGCAAAATTTTAATGTATCTTTTGTGTTTCTGCGTTTGCCTTCCCCAGCCTGCCTTTTCCATGGTTACTGTATTCCTTGTTGAACAATCTGAATCCGGTGGCCGTGAGCAGCAATGGTCTGTTCTGTGCCATCGTTCTGCTCTTCCTCATGCTGCTCTTCGTCATCATCTCCATCGCTGTGTGCAGGTGGAGGATGACCAAGGTCCTTGGGTTCCTCATGTTCCTCTTGTACTTCGTCTTTCTGGTGGTCAGTGTGATGCTGGAGAACAAAGTCATCATCTGCCCGGTTTCGATCTGAGTCCTTTATCCCGAGCACCCTGTCTTTATTCCGGGTCACGATCTTTCCTTCTCCCTCAAGACTCGTGGAAGGACGTGGAAAATGCGTCTACATAGTAGTTTGTTATGGGAAAGCAGCACATTATTTTTCGTGCACTGTCACAAGCAGTACATAGAGACTCGATGTACTGTAGATTTAGCCATTTTTAACACTCAGTGTGCAGAGGTTGGACTTCAACAGACAGACTTTAAGACCATGGAGACACCACATTCTGAAGAAGAGGCATTTACAGAGAACTTCCACAGAGTCAGTGAAGGACCTATGGTGCAAATACACCATAACAAATAAGAACAAAACACTGATTCCTGTACTGTTCTTTACTGCTTGTGATTTCACAAACCTTGTGTTGCACGATCACCAATGATATTGATTCGAAGAAAGACACGAGGCTCCAAAATGGCTTCGTCTGACCGCTGGTTCTTTCTGAATGTTACATGAGCATTTTTCTTCTCAGTATATCATATAACTTATTTAATAATATGTACACATAGTCTTCGGAGATCTAGACCTACGAATAAATCAGAATCCAACTCACAGATTTGGAGCACTAGTGTTATTGAATATAATCATTCACATCTACTGTGTTATTTGTAAACGCAATATTTTTTATGTTTATTCTCTGGGACTGATGTTTAATTAGACACAATTTACTTGGCAAATCGAATGAATGAATTGTGAAAGACATTAGCTGGGTGTAGAGGAAAATCTACATTTTTCTGTGGGTCACCTTGCAGTCAGTTACAGCAAAACCAGTGACATTTCTTATGCTAGAATTTTGCTACCTTAGAATTAAGGTTCTATCTGCATTTTGACAAGTTTGAGATATTGAGGTTTAAAGTTTTTGCATTCCATTGTAAATACCAAAACTGAACTTTTTTGTTTTTCAAATTAAACACCCAAAATGCATTTTGTTTAAAAATAAAAGACCTTTAATAGTGTCAGTAAGTTATATTAGAGTAAGAATATGTCAATAACTCAGCTAGAACCTTATAATTCTACGGTAGCGATTTGTCTTCATTATTAATTTGATCGGTCTAGACTGTTTAACAATATTCATAAACTGTTACTCTACTTTAATTGAAGCTGCAAGCATGTGTATATGTGAATATTTCTGTAGAGTTCACTTTGTAAAACTCTGCTAATAATTCATCACTGCCTGTATCTGTCATGTTCTTTGGATGATTGTTTGGAATTTGAAAGTGAAATAATTCTATTGGTGCTTCTAAAAGGAATGGAGCACCCAACAGCTTTGAAGTCGACCATTATTTTTAGTTAAATTGCATGTATCTATCCATCCATAATTTCTGTATATTTACAATAAGTAAATGGACAAAATAAAATGATTTCTGAACTTACACCCAAGAATGTTTTGGATTTCTTGCAATATGAAAAACACCTTCTGGATTCCCTTAGTTTTGTTGTGGCCACAAAGTATTAATTTGTGGGAACATCATAGCATGTTGAGGCCACGACATATTAAGGGGAACTAGTTATGGCTACGACTAGTTAAAGGTTATGGCTAGAATAAATGTAAGGAATAAGGCAGAGCTTTTGTAAGTGAATGCGACATACTAATACAGTTACACAATACACCCTCTTGTTCACATTAACATGTATAATGTTATATAACATCAAAACAATACATAACGTTTCTTTTTAAATAAAAATGACTTAAACGTAAAATACATTGCTGGATACTATCATAAGAGATCATAATATTTTGTAGTCGTATCAGTGGTCATTTGCATGTAATGTCAATGCATCTGTCAACAGATGGCGACAATGAGTAACTCGACACAATAACACGGAAGCGGAAGTGCGAAGAGAATAAGGTTGAGCTGTCATTTCATCAGAGTTTATTTTATGATTAAAAGCCACATCCAGACATACAAAGACACACTTTACATCATCTAACTGAAGAAACACGAAGAGATTTATCCCGTCATTTTCGGAAAAATGACGATCAGCGCGGTCTTATTTCTGCACTTGTTACTCGTCGTGCCTGACATCAGCTGCTGGAATGATGGTAAGTTATGTTTTATATGAAAAACACAGTTAAATAAACCATTCTGATCAAATCAAACACCTGTGAAGACGGATGATGGCGTTATTGTAAGTTTTCTGGTTATGATACCGTTTTTCTAGCGTTAACTTTGCCCACAAACTTTGTCTTATAAAGAGCATATAAAGAGAAAGCATTAAAAATACCCTGTAATATATTTTTAGTCATCAAAAACTGCCATCTACATGCCAAAAATACCTTTATAAAGTACCTTTAAATACCAAAAAGTACCTTCTGAATAGCTTTAGAACAGTTTCAGGTAGTTAATGTCTTTGTTAAGTGATGTGGCTGTGGTTAAACTGTATCTTTCCATGATGTAACAGATGCCGTGTTACTGCGTGATGTTCAGGTGCTCACCCTGCACAGAGGCCGCTACACCAGCGCCCGCCGCTCCAGTCCAGTTCTGCAGCTGCAGTGTGTCGGGGGGTCTGCCGGCTGCGGGTCATTCGTACCAGAGGTGGTCCAGTGTTACAACAGAGGATGGGATGGTGCAGACACACAGGTAAAGACCTAAACGCCCTATTAATGAACATGTCAAAATCATGCCCCCATATTCTGATTACCTTTATTTTAATTTTCTTCATGCTTTTCCAAATATATTTTTCATTATTCCACAAAACATTAATTATTTAAATACACTAAAATGCCTTTTTAATGACTTAATGAGTAATAACTGCAAATTAGACATAATTACATCTAACTAACCCAAAACCAAATTCCAACTCTAACCCTATAGTAAGTACATATTGTTTATTAATATTACTCAGTACTTTAATACATAATTACACTATAAGAACGACCTTAAAATAAAATGTAACCTCCAATGGTTCTGAAACCATACGATAGTTTTGTGTGAGGAAGAGAAAGAACTTGCAAATCAAGGTGTGTGAAAACAGGTTTGATGTTAACAACGGCAAACATTATGGATTCTTATGTCCTAACCAGTTTTTCAAAATAAGAGTCTTTGTCTTTGTAGTGGGAATGTAAAGCTGACATGGATAACGCGTACAGGTTTGGGCGTGTGGAGGTCTCCTGCGAGGGTTACAGCAGTCCCAATGACGCGTATGTCCTGAAGGGTTCGTGCGGATTGGAGTACACGCTGGAGCTCACGGCAGAGGGGAAGCAGCAGGACAATGGCAACTCCTGGGGCCCTTCCGGTTTCTCAGACTTTGCCTCCAATATCTTCCAAGGTTTTTCCAAACAAAAGCAGCAGCAGAGTGGAGGCCAGTATCAGCAGTCCTATCAGAACAGCCAGTCGGATGACGGAGTGGGCGGGCTTCTGGTGGTGGGTTTCCTCTTGCTGTTGGCGTATGCTGTGTACAAGATGTTTCTCTGCAGCCCTACTCAAGGCCATCAAGGTTACTATGGCGATGGCTCGCAGGACTCCAGTGGGGCTTGGGATAACAGCCACGGCATGGGACCACCTCCTCCTGGATTTAAACCTGATTACACAGGTAAAGAACACAATGGAGAAAGACTCCAATGTTTAATGTAAATGAATGCAAGTAACCAAACATGCCCATAGTTCTGTGTATACGATTCAGTTTTGCTTCTCTGTGGTTCTTGTGACAGACCAGTCCAGCTCAGGGCCTGGCTATGGCTTTTCCGAGGAATACACCAGACCTCAGAGTTCTTCAACCGGTTTCACTGCTGGAAGCCGAACTGGAGGTGGTGGATTCTGGACTGGAATGGGAACGGGTTCAATTCTGGGATACCTGTTCGGGAACCAAAGGTCAGTGAAAGTGCTGACCTCATTTAGCTCTGTTTAATAATTTAATCAGAGCATTTTTAGCAACACTAGCTGAGCACTAGCGTAGTTTTGTGTTAAAATATTTTTATTTAGAATATTTTATTTAGACATAAAACCCACAAGGATGAAAAAACACACCCTAACCACAAAAATACAAAGCAGTAAACGGTAGAGATAGAAGACATCTCTGCTGTCCCCCCAAATGAGTCAAATGGTTCTGATTGCTAGCGACTGACTTTTTTGGTTCATCTTCACTTGTTTTTTGTTGATGTCAGACGGCAGCCACCCATGGGTTCTGCAGGACCCTTTTACTCCAGCAGACCCTCTCCAGCTCCAAAAACAAGTTCGGGCACACGCACTGCCTCAGGTACGTCATTACCGCAACTCTGTTATACAGAATGTCAGATCTTCATATAAACACATACTGGATCAGAAGAACCCAGAATTCAATCAGATGTGTTTCAGAGATGAGATCTACTGTATTTATGCTGTTTTCTGATGCAGGTTTTGGAGGAACTAAAAGAAGATAAATCAAGATGAGATGGACTCTTATTATCAGGCTCTTCATTTTACAAAAAATTGAACCTTTTTCTTCATGTTATAGTTTTTAATTGCCAGGATGTTTAAGAGTTTTCTTGAGTGATTGAGAAAAGATGTGTCAGTTAGACGGCAGATGACAAATAAGAGTATTGCATATTCATATAAAGTTTGGATTTTAAAGAGCTTTATTTTGTTTAAATAAATGTTTACTTTTTGAAGTCATCATGAAATCAAAACTGACTGCATTTCATTTTCTCTTTTGTGCAGAAATATGTGTAGTAAAAGTAAATGGGTAGAAAATACCATTTCATGTTGACTTTAATTCATTATATACGTCAACATAAGCTTTAATATTGTCGTGTGGGAAACTGTAAAATATTTTGGTATGATAGATTTTTATTTACCCACAGACTAATGTGTTTTGTGGTTTTTAGTATATGTGTGTTAGATTTGAGGCCATCTTAAATATATGCTTGTGTATTTCTGAATGCTGACAAGATTCACTTTTAGCCAGTATACGCTTTAAATCAGCTACTCTCTAAAATTAAAATGCCCCTCCCCATAATTATATATTAGGTAACAATGCTGTGAATTAATTATAAACTGTTTGCATATTTAAATAAAATGAGGAGACAAGCCCTTTGATATGTTTTGTAGAGAAAATATGTCAATGTAAAAGAAACCTGCGTCTCAATGTCATTAATGCCAGTTAGTTTGACTGCAAGACATTTTTAGAAACTTCTTAAAAGTTATTTTTAGAGATTATTGGAAATTGCTTAAGATGTACATGTGATAAAGAGCTTAGGCCATGTTCTATTATGACATCATACAAACTGTTGTGGAAAAATACGTTTAAAAAATGATTTTAAATGGCTTGTTGTTGATTAAATTGTTTATATTAAAACATGGATTTGGAGAAGTTGCAGTTGTTATCACTGTAAAAAAAGAAACGTAGAGACCAAGTCAAGTTAAGTCACCTTTATTTTTTTTTATTGCACTATATGGGGAACTTCATTCATTTTGCAAAATAAAAAATTGCTAAAGCTAGAACTAAAGTTTAAAACAGGGGTGCCTAATCCAGACACTTCATGATGGTCTGTTTAGCTATAAACAGCTGTACAAAAAAATTGTATGATGATGAAACATGTGGTCAACTATCCAGCAGCTCTGCTGAGATCAAATTTATATTATGATCGAATTGGAGTAATATTTGAAACCCCAACTAAACAAGCCAAAGGCGACAGTGGCAAGAAACAAAAACTCCATCAGGTGGAGAAAAAAACCTTGGGAGAAACCAGGCTTAGTCAGGGGGCCAGTTCTCCTCTGGCCAAACAAATTATAAGGGGCAATTGCACAAGGGAATAAAGGGATAATTTCTGAATGTCTAAATGTTCTGAGAGGCGTCTAAGAATTTGAAATTGGGGCCACTCTGTTTCTTTTTCTTTTGAAACAGAAGATCTTACGAAGGGACTCTCGTATGCGGGTCAGAAAGGGGGGGCGTGTTCTTTCCTGCACAGTGCTGTTAGGGTGAGATGGGTTCGGAGAATTTTTGGTTGGGTTATTTTTCTGTGTCTTGCTGTCTAATACTGTGTAGTCCAGAATGACAGCAGACACGACAGCTGCCAGATAGTTTTTTGCTATTTTATCATCATGCCATGCTGCTCTTAAGTAGTTCTTCCCCTTCATAATGTCATGAGCTTCATTTATTATTTTTTGAATAACGTTGTCTTCGTCAGAAAACAGCTGCTGTCCAAGGTTGCAGTCTGAGATACGAATTTCTGCGAGATTTGCCAATTCTTGCACTGATTTGTTGATTAGAGCATCTGAAAGGTTGATGCCAGGAATGTTGATTTTAAAAGTGGTCTCTAGTTTAGTGAGAAGGCCATCAACAACTCTTTCTATGAGGTGGTATGGCAAAACTAAATTCTGAGGTTTTTCCTCAGTGGAGATTTCAGTTGGTGT
>JAZGTK010000709.1:0-55472 GCA_036877625.1 Ambastaia sidthimunki
ACATCCAGCAGCAAATACATTGTATTTGTGTGCTTTATTGTGTGAGAACTTGACATTGTGAGTCTGCAGTTTTTGTGTATTTTGTGTTTGGAATTCTTGTGAGGGTGTTCAGAGGCCGGATGATGTTTTTGCTGGGATGTAATTGAGTGCATTGAATCAGAATGTAATAGGTGCAAAAATGACTGTTAAAAGCTTTTAGTTAAACTGTGGCTTGGGAATCTAAACTATCAAGCAAACTATGAAAATATGCTCACTAAGTGATCAATAATGCGTAAATGTGTTCTAGGGACCGGTTATAGTCCTAAATTGAAATGTTTGGAGTGAAAATTTGAGTTCCACTTTGTTGGTGTTGGTTTTTGTTAATTTGCTGATCATGTTCTAGCTCACATTCACCTGAAGGATGTAACCCAAAACCAGAATGAGGGTACCACACTCCCCCCAACGGCTGCATGCTAAAGCCACATTGATGTTAACTCTAAATGAAAAAGCAAAGGCTCACTTTTATTAAAGGCATAGCGGATCACTTTACCTTACAATTCCTGAATTGAAAGTCACATTTATTTATGCTGTAAACTCATATGACATTTTTGTGGAACACAGAAGGTGATGTTTGGCAGATTTTTAGTCTCGGTCACCATTCACTTTCATTGTATGGCAGAAAAGAGCAGCATGAACATTTTTCAAACTCCTCCTGTTGTAAAGAAAGAAAGTCATACGTTTGACATCCAGAGGAGTAAATAATGACAGAATTTTCATGTTTGGGTGAAGTAATCCTTTAAGGAGCATCATCTTTTAAAACAAGGTTTACTTTAAAGTGAACAAGACTTTCTATTCAGTCATGTGTGGTTAATTTGAAATTAATTGCATTTTGTTATGTCTTCATTAAATGGTTTGCACCTCCTTAATTATCCTGTACTCCGATCCTGCATCTAGTCAGAGATCTCTTGGGTCTAGCAGAAGTTCAGATCATTGATATATCCAATTAATTTCAATTTAAGGTGAAATTCAAAGTTCAGCTGACACAGTGAAACCCAAAACTTGGGTTTGGAAGATCTCAAGCAGAAATAATGAGTATTGATTTGGTGTGTAGAACAACCTTCACTGTTATCATTGACCATGTTGACATTGTTTCTATCTAAAGACAGCAGGCACATGTCTATAACAAAGGCCCCTTCAGCTCACAGAGGGTTGTCAAGGGGACAGAAGATGAGATGAAAAGTCAAAGAAGCTGGTAAATTTGCTGAGACCAAGAGTAAGCTCGCCTAAGAAAGGCCAAGTAGGGGGGAATTTCTCATTCTGGATATTATTGACCCCGATCAATTTCTTAAATGCCAAGTGAGAGAAACCATTTCCTCCCTTAGTCATCCTAATTCACTTCCCGACACACTGCAGCTCAGTGCAGGTTCGGTGGGGGGCAGGAGAGAGGTTGTGATGTCACCTGCTGTGTGTACGGCTGTGTTCATACAAACGCACTCGCATAAACAGCGCACTGGACTCTGCTGGCATCCCTGTGGTGAGATATCAAGACGCTGTAGGGGTTTCATTTCCAACAGCGGTGGATTCAACAGACTGTTTGTTGGGTCAATACTCTCATGAAGTGTCCGGTACCTGCTGATGAGTTTGTTTTCTCATTATAAGCCAACAGATGTGCTTCGATCAGCTTAAAGGTAGATGTGTGGTTTGAGCTCATCGTTTAGAGCTGCTGTAAGCTGTTTATTATTAGAATGCCACACATGAAATGTCTTCAATACCTGACAGGTATCACTGAAATAAATGTCCTTACAAATCACACCACCTAACCCGTCTCTCTGACAGCCTTAGGGTCTGTAAACAGCAACAGGAGAGTCAGGGGAGCGGCCCACGCAGCCTAGTTTTTAGCCAGGAAACATAAAAGCCAGCAAGTTTTTTTTAGTCTGAAAATGAGCCAATCAAAAATGGCGTCTGGCTGTGAATGGTTTTGTGTGGTCAGGTTTTATGACATCGTGTCAGGTTTGAGATGGCGTGTGATTGCAAATTTGCAGAAGTTAGCAAAACAGATTAAATCACTTACGACACCTTTTAAGAGTGAATAGGTAAGATGAGAGTTCTAGAGCTCATTAAATCAGTGATATCCTACCATTTATTTTATTCATATAACTGTCTCTTCCCACTATCATTACATGGGTCACTTTTTCTTATATGACTCAACACTAAAAAGATTTTCTATTTGGCATTGAAAAAAAGCTTTTTACTCCAAGGTTTAGAGTAAAATAAAAAACTTCACCTGCCATCTTTCACAGTGGCAGACGGGTAAAACTCAAGGTGTAAAGTTTAACAGCCTAGTTTCCCCATAACTCCTCTTATGGCTGAACTTTCCAATGGGTGGACCAAAACAAGCTCTGACATTCACAGAGGTGCAAGAGGCTGAACTGAAGAGTCTTGACGTCACTGTTGCTTTGTTTCAGAGCTTTGAGAACGGGTCAACCTCATGAACCCAACCTCCAATCCTTCTAGCTCTTGTGTGTTATTTAAGTATTAGAAGTCAGTGTTGTGATGTGCTACACTGTTCAGGCTATAGCAAGCCAAAATGATATAGATACATTTCTCAATTAAATGTATGAATTTAAATAGATGAATAGATATTAACATAATGTGATATGTCAGGGTTGTCCTCTCCTTGCTGACAGTGCACTCACTGTTATGCACTACATAGTAAATGAGTGAAAGAGCGAGTGATTTTAGACACAACAGTAGAGATTTGACGATGAGTTCTTTTGAATCACCCAGAACACTTTAGCCACAACATACACTGTATGTAGCAGCACTGCTCTGCCAACCACGCTCACATTTTTACCCTGAAAATATAGAAGTGTGTGCAGAGATGCCGCAGGACCAGAAGTTACTGCAGTGGCTCACAGATAATCCAGAGGCCACAAACAGGGAACTGGATTTCTTCTGGCAGGGGCTGACAGAACTGATATCCCTACAGGACCTGTGGCCAGCAGCTGAACCTGTCCTCACAAACTGAGCATGCCTCAACAAGGTTATCTCTGAGTGATGTCTTGAAGGTGTGTGCCGTGTGACAGTTTCATGCTTGAAGGGTATTTGCAGCCCCTGTAGCCCTATACAGCATGACAAACTGCGATTGAACAAGAGTGTAGCTGTACACAGCACACAAAATCATGATGGAATACTTCATTTTCTCCCTCAAGTCAGACGCTGAGGAAATGGTTGGGTTCAATGAGACCTAAAGCACAAAAAACTACTGCTGCATTTTATATAAGGGATAGTTCTGATTGCTGATTGGTCAATACAGTAATCCAAATACACTAAAACATGACATAATAACAGGTGAACAATTAAACACCTGTTCACCTAGGCACTCTGTGTTTGTGGCAGTCTTTTCCATTGAGACTAGTTTTAGTTTGTATATGGCTGTTTGGTGAGGTAACTACATTTGTTAAACTCTACAACCTTTATTTCAATCTTTAGAGTTCCTGAGTCAGTTCCACTCAAGTTGTACATGGAGATGTTTAAGGGAACGTTTTCTTTTACTTTCAGCTGCATGGATAATCTTACTCTTAACCAGCTGAGGGTCCTTCAACTCTGAGAGTAAAGGAGAGCTGGAGAACAATTTCATAGTAATGAATTCTTCCTTGAAAGAAAGAACCAAAATAATGGAGATTTTCTTTCCATTCAGCTCGCTGACATTCTCAGTGCTGGTGGATAAAATGAGAGGAACCACTTCTTCAAGACAAAATAAAACACACCAGCTGAGTGTTTGTGCATATAGACAAATGCATCTCAGAAGTGTTATTGAAATTGTTCTAGTTAAAAAAGAAACAGTGAGGTTGTTATTGTTAACAATAGTTTACAGCAATAGTCTACAGCATTTATTAATCTTAATTCATGTTCATTTTAGCATTTACTAATACATTTTTAAATCCTGTAACTGTTAACATTAGTCAATGCCAAACAAACCACCATGAACAATTGTATTGGTATTAACTAACATTAACAAAGATAAATAGGTGTAGAAAAACAATTGCTCATTGTTAGTTTAGGTTAGCTAATGCATTAACTAATGTTAATATATACAACATTTTCTTATAAATTCAATGGGATAATTTTCAGACTGTTATGAGATCCATCTTCAATGTCTTGATCAACACAGCAGTATGTCTCCACTACTGTTCTCCCTCACTCTTAAGATGTTAATGAATCACGAGTTTACATAATTACCCAATTAACCAACCAGGCAAGGTCACATGAGCCTTTTTAATTATGTTGGTGGGTAAACAAGTTTAGACTCACTCAAACACAGCTGAGGTTTAACCGGTTATCACCTCAACTCATCTGTCACATGCATAGGCAAGCACATGCACACACACTCATTTAAAATTAAGCAGTGGACAAAAGAACATTTTCTGTGTGTGTGTGACTGATAAAAAAAAGCTTTTCATTAGCTGAAACTCTATGCATGATTGTTGCAGTGCAGAGAGCCTCTCTTGAGGAAGAAAGAGGCTAAGTGATCTGATTTAAAGAAATGGATTACATGGACTACTGAAGTCTGACTATTCCGCTGTGACACAGATATTGCCTTTGCTAAAGCTCTGCAAGAAGTGCAAACCTCAAAGACCTTTGAAATGCTAATGGTCATTATATCGATCTTTGAAGGCCTTTTATATTATACAGCAAGAGAGGAAAGTGGCCTTCATGCGTAATGCAGAGACAATTTACAAGGAAAGAGGAGACACAAAAGCTTTTGTGTCGTCACTGTAAAACCCATCTTTTAAATCCATATCCTGACTGAAGCAGAGATGATAAGAAATGAGGTCTGTCTTTTATTTTGTGGGTCACTTACTGGATTTGCTTGAATATCCAGTAGAACATACTTGTACTGAGTTTGAGATCTCCACATCCTTTTGTTAATCAAATAAAGGACATTTTCTTGGACCTGACAGGGTTATTTTCAAAAACAAACAGTCAAATAACAAACAGTTGGTATTAGTGGAGTGACTTCAAGCTTGGACGACTGAATGTATCTGAACAGGGTGGGAGGGGCTGTCAAACCAGGCAGACCATCAAAACAATTTCTTATAACGTGAGAGGGTCACTTTACACGTATTGCAGCCTTGACCCTCATAACAGAAAGCCACACTTCTGAAGATATAAAATAATGGCATTTATACCAAAATATGGCATTCGCTTTGTGCTCTTTGAACTTCCCATGACTAGTCTAGGCTAGATTGGATTTGAAAACCAAAGTCATATATTTAGATACCGGACGCTTGGACATTTCAGACAGTCTTCAGTGATCTCAAGGTGGAACCAGATTTCTCATTTCTCACCTCTCTGTCTATCCTTGTGTGTGCTTGATAGTTTATATCAAGGAAAAGTTATAGGTAAAATCCTTTCTTATATCTGTTTGTCAAAAGAAAAGTGAAAATGATAAGTTATTATATCTGCTTGTACAAAGGGCTGTTTTGTTGCTAAAACCATCCATGGTGGAAAATTATGTCCATTTCTGACCGGAAATAAGTTATGCCGGCAACAGAAAGTGATTTCTGTGACATTGTATTATTGAGGTATTTTGAAACATTTTTACAGCAGTCTTGTGCCAGAATCCTGTTATTCAGTTACCTCGCAGTGTCGCTCAATAACGGCGATTTTCTCTCTTCTCAGCGACAGGAGAATCATATCAAGTCAAAAGCTCTTCACAGCTCAGCATAGCTCAACACACGGCAAGGTGAACTTGGACGAGTCTTTCATCGATGCATTCAACAGAGCGAATAAAAGTGCAAATACAAAAGGGGTCTTAGTCATTCATAGCACAGAGGCAAGGACACTATTGTTTGCTGGTTCGAAACACAAGTGCACTTCAGGTCACGGGGGAAATATTTAGGGATGGCGCCTCTGAGCATGCATTTATCTCCTGCGTTATCTGATAAGTGAGTTTACAGCAGGTCACCATATTAAATGATGTCTTTAAACAATGAAAGTCACAAGGTCATAAAGGTTTCTGTCACCAAAGGCCGTTTATCATTTAATAAGTATAGATTTCATCAAAACATCATAGTCACTGATGTAGAGGCATAGAAAGTTACAGGGCCTGGCTGACTCTGTGCCACCTTGAAGTAAAATTTTAAGGTAAGATATCTGATTTGAATGAGGAAAATTCTGTGAGAAAGGCAATTAAAAAAATGATCAAATATAGGTTGATCATTGTGTTTTGTTGTTTTATAATTACAGTAGCTCTTGTTTGTCATGGCTCTGTTTAAACTAGAAAAGCTTTTATCTTTTTTAACTTTTTTTAAACTTGTATCACTTTTGAAGTAGTCAAGTCACACTGTACACTTTGAGAACCACCGGATTATAAAAAAACCACATATGAGCACAATAGAGTCCTGCTGTGTGCTGCACAGTGTTCAGTGTATTTCAGGGAATTATCTCCCAATACTGTTCTCCAGTGTGCTGAAAGCAAGCTTTGAAAGAGTTCTGATGAGCAATGCAACTGGTGGGTGAAAACTACAAAGACTGTGCTCTGTACTGAGCAGCATGTGACACTGGGAACACTGCACTTGTTGCCCCCGGTTTCCATTTCCAAACGTGTCTCCTGGTTACTTTAGATCTCCACTGACACAAGTACAAACCCTGCCCACCTCTCTCACCACACTGAATCTGGTTTCTCAGTGTGAAGACAAGTGGCTCTTCACATGAAGGCTGATGTTTGTTCTGTAGGGTAGTAATTAGTCTGCCATGACATTCCCAACTCTTAAGTGACCTTTAAAATGAAGAGTGTGCGTGTGTTTGGGTAGTAAGCAGAGCATTGATCTTAATTCCCATATTTATGTTCTGATGATAGGACACAAACACTCACCTGATCATCTGGATTCAGAATTGAATTGAGGATGACTTTTAATATCCACTTCAGTTTCTAGAGTAGCAGACAGGATGCAGGAAGGATTAAGGAATTAGAAATGAGGAGGAATTAAATAAGAGAATGCATATAACTGCTAAAATGTATTCAAATGTAGCAAAAGGAGCTCTCAGAAATTCAGTTCACACTCATTGTGTTGTTGTGTTGGATTAATTCAGTTTCTCTGTTGTTTACTGAATCTCTTTGAATTGGAATTCAGTAAATTCCTGTCCAATTCAAATTCCAGAGTTTTACTCAACTTTTCTGACAAAGGGCACAACAGTCTTTCATTTAAATGACTGACTGTTAAAAGCCTCTTATAATGCAAACATTCAGGGTTATTTATTTGTAACCTTTCTGTCTGTCTCTTTTTCTGTCACATTCTTTATTTCACATTCTTGTGATAAAACCTTGAGCAACACTAACCTTCAAAACCCGTCCAGCCCCCGGCGATCCACACTTCCTCTTAAAATTGCCATTACAGTTATTTCATTAAATGTGGGTTAAATTGGGAAACTTCTGTAATTAATATTCCGCTGTGCTGTATCATGAGTCATATCTTACACCTTACCACCAAAAACATGAGAATCAGTCTTTTATTGCAGAGAAACACAAAGTCATGACAACATACTTTTTTCTTTCAGAGGGGTTAAATTAAAGACTTAACATTTGCAACACACATGTGTTTACAATCTAACGTGATGATGATAAGTGATGATAGACAGTAAATCACTGAGAGCTCAAAATATCAAAACACTGGAGTAGAAACAGCCAAGAAACAATAATAAAGAAGAACTTGATACAAAACAGAGAATGACTGCAAACACAGAAGCAATTATTATATGCACAGCTCATGTGTGTCTGTGAAAATCAGCGCTCAATCTGTACATTTACCTCCATCTTTTCAGTTTGCTCTGCAAACGGCTTGATTCTGTGACCTTTGACCAACAGCACAATGAAAGAACTTTAAAATCTACAGTGTCATCACTAAAATGAGATTCAAACTGAGGAAAGAGGGTTTGATTAGGTTGGCTTCTTGTCTTTTGTAGTTTATCATTCTGACTGTTTAATAGTGTTGCTGATATTTGGGGTGCTGTGGTGCAGTGGTTGAAGATCTAGGCTGGTAACCACAAGATTGGGCATTTAAACCAGGCATGGTCCATGGGTTATCACCAGGGTTAGCTAAACGTACATCTGGTAAATGACTACTCATTTATTTGATTATAATGTACCTATATTGGAGAATTGATCATTACTGCTATCTTTAATTGATGACATAACCTTTGTTTAATGAAATACAGTCATGATGTTTAACTGAAGGTGTACATTACAAAAAATTAAAATCATCTGTAAGAAAGAATTTTTGTGTAAAACGGCAGCATCATTACAATTAATGGCAAAACTTATAAATTATTAATATTACACTAATTGGGAAAACAAAATGCAGAAATGCTATAGGCTTCATTAATGGAAGAAACTCTTCTGGTGCAGTGTGCTTACTGCTCAACAGGGTAACAGCCTGGAGGAACATGAGTGGGTTTGGAGGAAAGGTACTGTAGAGGAGGCGTTGTGATGTTTCATAGCACGCATTACAGATTCCCAGTGGCACTTCCTACAACAAAGAACATTTTATTGGAGAAAGCTGGTGCATATCAGCTCCAGAGTAGAAGATTGTGGCGAGGATGTGTAGAATTGATCATTATAAAGTCACATTTGCCATGTTACTCTGGCGTTGCAGTGAGTTCAGCACAGTAATGGTGCTCCTGTATCTGTTTGCTCAGTCTGTTTCTACAATACATCACAACAGGCATTTTGAAAGATTTGTGCCTGCCAGGAAAGTTAGTCTAATCTACTCCATTGTTTAAGTAAAGTTAAATAGCAAACGAGTACAAGCAGAGCTTGATGCATCTTTCGTCCCATTTCACTGGCAGCTTGAAATCCGAAATCTTTGAACAGGAATCTGTTCTGTTGTTTCTAATGATTCCAGAGTGACCAATCTATCCATTTAAACTGAGCAGGAAGTCGTCCAGCAGTGAGGAATCTCTGAAGAACAGCGAGATTTTGTAACGGGTGCTGCGGAACTTTACAAAGCTGTCGAGCTCAAATCTTTAACTGTCTGGAGCTTAAGAGAGCATCAGACCCCACAGCTGTGTAAGTGCAGGACGTCCTCAGCTCTCTGCTGGTCTCTCCCTCAGACTTCAGGAACACAGTGCTGAGCTGAGTACTCAATTTTGCTTGAAAACATTGTGTTGTTGTATTAAGAAAATATACATCATTTATTATGTAATCAGCATTATTGGCTAATTAGAATTATTAGAATAGCTTTACTCAACATCTTTGTGTCAATTTGTTTGTCCTAACCTTTGCAGTTTGGCTTGTATATTAGAGTCAGTCCTAATGATTGTTTGTAAATTTTTTGGTTAATGATTGGTTATTATTTTTAATCTATTTGACTCATCAACATAAAGCTAAAATTTTAATAATATTTTTAAAGATTAAAAGACAGAATATCTCAATACATCTCTGACAACTGTTGTGTAATATTTAAGCTCATTTCCTTTGATAAAGTGAGTTTATAAATTGGGGCACTTACAAATGAATGTAGGCAGTGGTAAACTGAGTAAACTCAGGTAGCAAGATAAAATATTTCCTACCAACTGATTTGTGCAGAGCCCAGAAATAGAATGAATGATGGAGTTTAAAAGCTCATTACAAGAACACGTCTCCAAGTAGCTCAACTTTTATAGAATAAAGAAAGAAGCTTCTCAGGAAAAATCTGCAGAAGTGTTTCAGTCAATGTGGACAGATGCCGGTGGGGATTGTCTGCTATATTTCCGATTCAATTAAGTGCAAATTAAAATAAAACAATATTAAAATTAGATTGAGCGCTGAGGTTGAAGTCATTAAAGTTACAGAGTCGGAATAATGTCTTTTGCAAAGTCTTTTCCTAATTAATATAATGCATCAAGGGAGCAGCCGCATGCAGCTCAGGAGATGAAGTTCATGAGAGATTTTTGAGTTTCTCTCCAAGACCCATTTCTGCTGGTGAGACACGCTTCAGGCGAGGGAGAATATATGTAGTGGGTTTCAGTTCTTGTGAAGAACAGAGATGTGAGTCTAATCTTTTTTAAGTACCCCTTTATCCTCCATCGCTCAGAAATGTGAAGGTCACAATTGACTTCATATGTCGTGGACTCAGTGACAGACCCTCACTGCAAGTGATCTTTGCAGGAGTCATCGATAACTTTTTAAAAGGTACATTGATTTGAGAGTGACCAGGACCAATTGATTGCTGTGTTATTTCAGGCTGTTTTGAAGCCTCAGAATGGACATTCTGAAGGTCTGGAGGATTTGCAGAAAGATTGGACACTGATTGGTTCAGTGATGATTGCATTTATTCTAACCTTCTTCATAAGAGCACCTCACCTTCACTGACAATTTGGTCAAGGACAAGTCTGTCTTTTGCTGTTACAAAAGATATAATCTGGCACTCCTTCATGTTCTCTTTCAAATCCTCCCCTGCATCTGAACTAACTCGGTGAGGACTGCAGGCCAAAGGTTGCAGTTACACGATTGCAAAACATTGAATATATAGACAGTTGTAAATAGGGCACGTCTGTGCAAGTTGTCCATTGTCTGGCTGACCTTCAGTTGCAGTGCATCTTGGGAAAATCTTTTCAGAGCTTGTTCAGAGCTTCTCCTCACTCGCTGTGTGGGCTGATCCATTAAAAGCGCAGTGCGTAGTTGTAAAAGGGTGTTCGACAAGATGAAGCGGGCAGTGTCACCAAACTCTTTTGTTGGGTTTTTCCCAGCATGCACGACCAAGGTTATTTTTCTTACAAAAGGTCTGAATGTGTGAACCGTGGAGGTCACTGATTAATTGATCAGCCAGATTTCTGGGCGGGCAGGGGGATATTCAGTCAGCTGAGAACAGCCTGACAGTTTAGCGTGCAGCAGCTCAATCAAGGACAAACATGTGCCATTGTTTCCCGCTCGCACGTCGCCCACGACAGCTCCCTCTGTGAGACAGCTGTGCACAATACCCCTGGGTGGCACAGAGAAACTCAGCGTTTATTCTGAATCTCATTTGCTTATTTGGAGAGTTTTAGAATGTATTCACTTAAAAGTGCAGCGTGCGAGCGGAGGAGTGCTGTAATAAACCCAATTCTCCAGATAGGCAAAGGGATTTTAAGAGATTCCACCGCTGCATTAAAATAATGTAAGGCTTCTTTCAAAACATGCAGCATGTATTGCCAGACTGAGACTTGATTTAATTTTACATTAGTGTGGTTATGTAAAAATGAACGCGGAGGGCAGGACAATCCCCCTGACCCTGCTGCAACTGCTTTTAACAACTTGACGCGGTGGCGCTATTACATTTCCTCACTTAAAGTATTGGGCAGAGGTTTTACTTTATCCTGCAGGTTCAACTGTCTGAGCCTTGGGAAAATTGAGAGTTACTCCAGGTCAGGAGAAGAGCCTTATGAGTTTGCCTTGAACTATGTTACTACAAAATGAGGGATTGGCGCTCAGAGAGAGGGCGGCTAGAGTTGATAACAGTCTGCCCTTATGAGTGCAGAGCTCAGGCCCAACTGTTGTCTCAGTGTTGCATTATGGGTAAAGGCTCCATGCAGAGGAGTTGATGAAACCCTACCATATGGCAATAATGGGAACCCAGGCCCTGCTGGAGAGCCAGGTGTGAACTGTGACTGAATGAGCTAATGTGAACTGCAGCATTCTACCTCACGGCACTAACTCCAGCAGATGTGAAAAGATGACTTAACCATAGGGGAAAAGGCCGGGAGGACATGAGCGTTTGATTAGGAAAACTCGATGTGGCCCACTTAACTGTTACATGTGGGGAATACTCTGACTTCTGTTTGCAGCGTAAGTTTAGTAGTCTGCAAACGGGGGCAGATCTAACATGTGGGAGATTGGATTATGTTCAGAGCAGCTTTATGCTTATAGCAAAACAACTCAGGGGGATCTTTTAATTCCAGAGTTTTTGCACTTTGATTCCTTTGCAGTCACCGGTGCGGCCCTTTGTTAGACTGTTTTAGAAATCAATCTTTAGCTGCAGCAAGTGGCAGACTATTACAGGCACTGTGAGAACAACAAAAAAACAATCTATGTTCACAAAGGTAGCATCCATTTAGACTCACATTGTGAGCGGTCAGTGGGTAGTTTATAAGCACGGCCATTTGACTGGCAAGTGGAACACCTGGTGAGAGGTGCTTTTAAAGCAATACACAAACATAAATGGCATTGTGGGAAAGATTATTTTGTTTATCAGATGCTTTGCAAAAATTCAAATATTTGAAATATTTAAAAAGTTTTAAAAGCAAGAAGCAAGAAAAAATGTACAAGTAATTTAGAAAAACAATAATTTTCATAATAAAGATGAGAACATATCACATATCGCTCACATATCCATGTGTTAATCATAATGTCAGACAAATGGGGTTAGTTAACTGTTGTCTGAACACTTTAACATTTTAAGCCTTTTCATGGGTTAGTTCACTTAATAAACTAAAATGTGGTCATTATTTACTCACCCACATCATTTAAACCCCAGATGACAAGTTTGATCCTCCAGAAATGAGAATGTATTGTATACAGTACAATAGCTGTGGATTTGGACAGGCTGTTTTCAAGCTTTAAAGGAAAACAAAACCTGACATATAAATGCATACGTAAAAAAAATGAAATGAAACTAAATGAAATATAATCCATTATTTAGATAACTATGAAGATAACCCGTGCTTTTTCTCTCTGCTCACATTCTCTGTGCCTGGACTGTGTCTTTGAATTTTTTTTCTGTTTCGATTATTTGGAGTAAATTATAAAAATCTTCCATTTTTATCAGCGCACAGTTTGATTAATTTAATATTTGTTCCACCAAATTGAACAAAACAATGAAAATGTCTGTTTTCAGCTGAGCTTCATAAGTTTGAAGTTTACTTAATTCAATAATTTGGGATGCAGGAACAAAATTGTTTTACATAGTTTTTAATGTTCCTTTTTTAAATGGTCCATAAAACTCAGGTATCCAGAACATGTATCTTTGTCAGAGTGGGAAAATATGATCAAGTCCCTGCAGGAGTTTGGCTACACTGTGAAATCCCATTACACTTTACCTGCTGAGTGGAGCAATGTTTTACACAGCCCTCCTCTCATCACTCAGCTGCTCCAGTGAGCTGATCTGAAGCTGATGTTACAGACACCGTGGATGATGTCATGCTGTATGGATGTGGAGAATAGAATTACTGGACCGGTTTTATAAAAATGCCCTGAAGAACTTGACACTGGATTTTGCGGTTCTGTGAAACACTGTGTTTTCAGGTTTGGGCTGACAACAGGTCAGTTATGGGGTCATATTCTACTAGGGAGAAGTTTTGAGTTGTAAGGATGAGTGTATGTTTGTATTCATATTCATCGCACACTAAACACCTTTACAGTATTTCAAAAGTGCATAGAAAATCCTGTTTGCCAAATATACATTAGAAAATGACTTGAGACAGAAGATCATTTAAAAATATTTGTATAATATTATTATATTTAATAATTTATTTTTGTAAAGTAAAGGTTGAAGACTGTAACTTTCAAAATACTGTAACATTTAAAACTTAAAACTTGTTCCCTAATCTAAAAACACTTAATTAGTGAAAAACTAAGTTGCAAAAACAGCCTGTTCTGAAGTTCTTGGATTTCTGCCACTGGAAACCCAGGTTTTATGTCAATATCTGTTCTGATCTGAAAAGTCTTGATTTGGCAAGAGGAAAGTAAGAGACCTCTCTATCTCTCTCTCTCTCTCTCTCTCTCTCTTTCTCTCTCTCTCTCTCTCTCTCTCTCTCTCTCTCTCTCACTCACTCACTCACTCACTCTCTTTCTTATCCTCAGTTTAAATGTAACATTTATTTGATGTTTTACATTCATAAAAGAGCAGAAGGAAGCATATAAACAGTCTGTGGTGAAGGACACAGACAGTGTTGTGCATGTGGTGTGTGACAGTACAGTGAGGTTTCCTGCTGGATTCTGACTGTGGTGTTAATGAACAGCAGCATGTGAGTGAGACGTGCTGAGTGCATTCAGAAGAGCTGCTCCAATGCAGCTGCAGTGCAGAGTAAAACCCAGGGTCTCTCTCTCTCTCTCTCTCTCTCTCTCTCTCTCTGTCTGTCTTTCCTCTCGCTCTCNAAAATCCAGGGTCTCTCTCTCTCTCTCTCTCTCTCTCTCTCTCTCTCTCTCTGTCTGTCTTTCCTCTCGCTCTCTTTCTCTCTCTCTCTCTCTCTCTCTCTCTCTCTCGCCTCACAAAATGCTAAATACATTATGAACATAAACATTCTCTGAAACTTTAATTTTTGGGTGAGTTTCAATAAAACCTGTCAAGAAGATGTTTGAGTATTTTTCAAATGCAGTAAGAGATTCTACTTTATTTTACTTAATGAACAGTTTAATGAGAATCATCATTAAGAAAATGGCAAAAAAGTGAAACAACCGGAAAAATTACAGGAATGACAATTTGGGGAGGAAATGTCCATAATTGCCATAAAAATTATATCACATTGCCAAAAATTATCTCCTAATGACCCTTAAAATAGACGTGTATGAACTCTTAATTGCCTCATAAATACATTTGGGTGAAATAGACATAAAATGTTTTTGTGAGATTCACCTTTTAACTGTAATTAAATTCTCCATTCAAACATCTTCTGCAGGTTAATGATCTACAGTTACAAACATGCTTCAGCATCAATATTCCACCCACAGAAACACAGAAACCCAGATGCTGGAGAAAGAATGTGTTGATGGAAAAGCTTCTTCCAGACAGAGGAATCCTCTCACCTTTAACTGCAGGTAACAGGTGAGGTGATAGGCTGTTGAGTAAGGGATTATGGCAGCTTTTGCAAGGTTAGAAGTGCTGACCCTGCACGGCCCTCTCATGAGCAGTGACAATGGCATTTAGAACGCAGGTGTCACGGGTGCTGGCATTCTGTAATGAGATGTGCGGCCATCTGCCACGGCATCTCTGGGACACTGAAGACACCGTGTGCTCCGAGTGTTTACTACTGCAGGCACAACCTCACAAGGTGACTGCCAGATTTCTCTCTACACTTCTGCTTGTCATTCGCATCGCACTGCTCGTTCACTCGCCTCCTTTTATTCTTTCCTGTTTGTTTAATTTGATGGATGAGCACGTTTGTTTTCTTTGCATATCTGTGTAGCCTTAACTTAAATATGCAAAAAATGAGTTGAAGACATTTAACAAAAAAAGTCTCCAAGCGCTAAAAAAAGAGTAAAGATACAGTCAAACAGTGTCCTTCAGTTACGCCGAGTCTCAGAGCTCAGAAGTAGCTGAAGTTCTGAATAATTAGCTTTGACGTTTCATTAAACATCGCGAAGCTTCAATGCATAAATTCAGCTGCGTGCGAAATACGGCAGATATAATGAGGCAGGAAGGAGATCTGTTTCTCGTGGAAGTCCAGACAGGGATTCTACTTTAAACATGACTCACCATTATGCAAGACTTAATGAATCTGAAATACAGTCAGTAGCCTTTGAAGGTTCTTTCTCTCCCAAAACTGAAGCTGAGCTAGAAAGAGAGAAAGGTGCAGCACTGAATGAATCTAGGCCAAGCTGATGAAGTGTCTGTCACGCAGCCAAAGGTTTATTGTGTCACTGTTGCTTTAAGTGTCGGAGCATTCAGCCCCAGCTGCTCACACAGTGTCACGAACCTGCTACTTATTAAACACTTACTCAACAAACCATTATATTGTTATAATTATCTAAAACGTTACATCATTGTGTCTGTGCGCAAGGTTAGAAAGAAGATTACCTGCGGCTATGACCTTCCTTTCATATTCACAGAGACACCTCAAGCACAACTTTATTAAATAAAGTCATAAAGCACAGAGCAAGTTTTAATACGTTTTAATGTTTGATACTTGTCTGTCGTACCTCATTTATGAGGATCATGCGAAACTATAATTCTCCCCATGCTTCCCTTTAACCTGAAGACTTGAGATATATAAGTGTATAAGTATATTAAGTTTCTCATCAGTACATTTGTCTAGTGTGTTGGCTCTTTATCCTTCATAACACATTTGATCTACAGATTTGTCCCTACTCTGATATTTAAAATGTTTATTACTTTAATTGTTACCCAAGAGAAGAAGATAGAGAGACTAACCTGGTAAAACTAACCCAGAGTAAAGGAGGGCAGCAGGTTCTGTGCTTGTACTTCAGCCAAACAGCTTCCACTGGCACTGCTAACACAAGCTCTCTTCTCGTTTATTATTCCTCCCATGACAACCAGAATTCATGGTAATGCAGCCATGAGTGGGTTGTCATAAAGTTTGCCACAATCTTAAAAACTGGATATGTGTGTATAGCTGATTAAAGCAGCGACCCCGTTTCCATGCGTCTCAACAGGTTTATTAACCTGCCTGAAGTGGCTGAAGGTTCATGACATGAGAATAATCAGCTGCATTCAATGCCTTGGAGCTGATTTTAGGAAGTTGAAATTCAGTAACAAGCTTTCCCAACTGGAATCAACCGGCTGCTCATGATTTAACCCAGAGCTATTAATGTCTCATACAGATCTGATCCTAACATGTTTTTGATATAAAGAACGAAACTGTCTGATTTGAAATGTGTGTTGGAGGCATCAGGTCAAGTTAGGAATTGTGGACAAACAGCATATTTTCAGATATTCAGATATATTGTCACACACTGCAGGTGTGCCATCACTAAATAAAAACTCAGAAATGTAAAAGCAAACAAGGAATTCCTGGAATAATGGTGACGTAACTGCAAACCGGTTGGCTGGCAGATTTCAGTTGTACTGAGTGAGCGAATGCAATTTTGGAAACATTTCTTTCATTAGTCGCAGGGAAACAACTGCAAAATTATTTTACACAAACTCAAACATTGACTTAAAACATTTGTTAATGATATTCAACATCCAAGAGTCATTAATGGGGGGAGTTTTAAGTGATTCATAATTAGACACCTGCAAACACAAAGACACACACGGCGTCTTGAACATTCACAGTCATTAGCACTATAATCTTGTCTCCTGTGGTTTCACATTGCAAATGATTAAGTCAAGAGTTTCCTTGCAGCAATGTAACATTTCCTGTGAATCTGTGCAAACAGTCACAAGTTCAAACTGGTACAAATATCAGCGTGGATTAAAATATATGCGGCTACACCAGTCAACTCGAAATACAATCATCTTAGTGCACCATTCAAGAATTCTGGATAATACATGAGGAATAAATTCCATTGAAGGGAAGCGCTTTATTCCAGTAACTCATCTCTTAAAAGGTGTCATGTTAAAGGCTGCTGCAGTCGTGCTGTGGCTGAGCTTCTTAACATCTCTCAAGGCTGTAAATATCTGTTTGTTGTTATACTGATGCCGGACAGCATGTTTTCTTTTCACTGCAGCATCAGGAGAGAGACTCTGCTTTTTAACAGCAACAATAAAAGTATACAAGAGGCTCATTTAATGATGTATTTTAATTAAAAGAGTCAAACAGAAAAAAGTCATGATCAGCTTAATGCATTAACTGCTAACTGTAGTCAGTCCACGAGGAGGTGCGTTTATTTCTTAGTAATATAATTTGAGTGCATAACAACCCTGTAAAGATTACATTAACATCAGATATCTTTGGGGTTTTCAGGTATGTAACTGATTAAAATTCATTTAGTATGTGAATGAAGTGTGTTAGATATGAATTTCAGAAAATATGAAACTTTATTATTTATATTTCTATATTGGCATCATGTCAGGGGACTGTTTCCAACCCACTTTTAGACTGTAAACTTCTGTGACCAAGATGTTTTCTTGAGCCTTTCTTGCAAATTTTAAGCTTTGTGATTTAACCCGTTACACTCTTAAGTTTCTTAATATGCTTTAATTCTGCCCATCAAAGGTGACATTCGTGGTAGATTTTAGAATACATCCAGGACCAGACATGGACCTCACTGTAACTCCTGACAGTAGAACAGTAATTCTGTAAAGCTGCTCTGCTTCTGTATCAGTATAAAGGGCAACTTTACTTTACATCACGTGGAGTTTTATCACCTTCAGTTCCTGAGTAAAGGAGGGCAGAGGATCACTTGAGGGACTTTGATAATGAGTGAATAAAGTCGATCTGGGGAATTTTTTTTTGGCTGCCTCTTGGCTCCGGAGACTCGATCTATTTCCATCTCTCCCATATGGTGTAATCCAAAAATGGGTCTTTTTATGTAACAAAGGAAAATAAATGTGAACCCGCTAAACTTCTCAGACGGTTGCGTTCTTTTGTTTCAGTGTAAAGATTCTTGCATCTGTCTGCAAGCGTCTGATTCTCCTCCAGTTCTGATTCCAATGGAACAATTAATTGAATGGCTTCAGAGAGGGGAAAGGCATAATGTGGATTTGTCATACTGCAGGATTTGGAAGGCCCACTGCTTGCGTCTTCATCTCACATATGTGCTCGCATGAACTGGCTTTTCAGAGAGCCTGCTCAGTCTCAGCGGGAGGCAGAGGATCGCTCCAGGAATTCTTCACAGTGAAATCCTCTAATACAATTTTTAAAACGCAGATTGCATCTGATTAGAACGAGGATCAAAACAATTTAGTGGCTTTACGAGGGCAATGTTAAGACAGCAAATTCACTCAGTAGAGTAAATTTTATTTGTTTACCCCGAGGGGGTAGAAAACTGGGAAACAATTGTATTTGTATCGCCCCAGAAAAGTTTGTGTGTCATAAAAACATTGATAAACAACGTTTTTCTCTCAATTGACTTTTTATTGAGGATGCTTGCTGTAGCACTTTCTACTGTAAAATAGCGTAATAGTTTATAGATGTGTCTACCATCTGTCTTTTAAAGTTTGTCTTTAACTTTTCTCCTCCAGTTTTGGTCTTACAGTTTGTCCAAGCAGTTTTATTGTCTGTATCATGTTATTTCCGGTTGCATTGCATTTAATAAAGAGGTGTTCTTTGTAAACGTTGCACTGCAGCCATGTTGCCCCAGATTGGGAATAATTTTAGGCTGTCTGAGATCTTTACATGATTTACAGAATTCATCAACCTCGAGTGACCTCATTCTGATCTCAGATCAGCATCACGAGCCGAGCGGGTCTGAGTTCAGTCTTTAAGTGGGAAAGTTCTCAGCATTAGAGAGTACAAGAGTCTTTCAGGGTAATTTCTCTGCCCCGGGCTCCTCTTCTTGACAACCATCAATCATGCAGAATACACAGCAACTTGCTTGTTTAATTCCCCTTGACTGATTGTGAGGCAGAGGGGAAGCAGGGACTCACAGACTGGAGGAGTGTCCCCCCACCACGCTTCATTTGCCCCTGATGGCCGTGCTGGTCTTTCAGAGTGGTTTCTGCAGCCTCATGAAGGTGCTGTTGTCTGATTAGAAGGAAGAGATGACTGTCTTCTCTCACACATTCTGATGAACTCTCAGGGTTTGCCTTTCTCACTTTGTGAGTTTGTATTATGAAGCAATAAGACACACGAGGCTGCAGTTTACAGTGATTTTACAATGATTAAGCTTGTGCTGTTAAACACGTGAACGTGATGCAGTGTGCCTGAAATCCCCTTAACCGCGGTAAAATCACTGTAACGCATCCTCAGTGGCTTCTAAAAGCTGGAAAAGGTAATTAAGTAAAAAATGCTAATGCTGCTACCAGTAATTGATTTGCTTGAGAGTGGTGCTTGCTTGTGTAAAATTAACTGCTAAAATGTTAATATGTTGCATTGCTATATTATGTGATTGCTGGAGTGTTTTGGATGGCTGCTACGGAGTGCTAGGGGTTGAGGTGGTTGCTATGAAGTGCTGGGGGGTTTATGTGGTTGCTATGGAGTGCTAGGGGGTTTGGGTGGTCGCTATGGAGTGTCAGAGTGTTCTGGGTGGTTTAAAAAGCAATAGTAAGACTGATTTTTTTTAGCATGACTAAAGCTAATAAACTATTTTAGCAAATAAAGTGAATGATCCAAACCACTGGCTGCTTAAAGCTGTTTAAGAACTTTTGCATGTATATAGAATTTAATTCATGTGCAGTCATATGTATTTTTGCCTTTATCAATAATTCTTGAATCTGGAAAGTTTACTGCCAGTTTGGCTGAAGAACATGTGTAGTACAACTAAAGCAGTCCAAGATTTTTAAAAGAGTACAGTAATCCCTGATAAGAAGTTTAAAGCTCATATAATATTACAGATTCTATTAAGCAAACAGCAGAATCTTTCATGTCATGTTTGGGTGTATTTACAGCTTTGTTTTGAGAAGATTCAGTGGGAGTTGTCATTGGACACCTCCGCAGCAACCAGACTGACTAACTGAAAGCAGATTGAGCACAAAGCAAGCGTGAAGGGCGGATCATCTTGTTAGGTTTCAGATTTTAATTGCCATCGCCTCCGTAATCTGATTATATGCTGTGAGTGGCTGCATGAAAGATAAGAATATTGTAATTAAATTAGAACTCATTTCTAGCGCAGCCTAACGGAGCTTTAAAGGTGGCTGACACATGCAACAGAACGTCCCTCGTATCGCAGATCGTGTTGCAGTGTGAGGTGCTGCTTTTCTTCTGTCCAGGAACGCGTCTGAAATCCCTGAGCGGTTGTGTTCAAGCAGAGGACACACAGCTGTCTCTGGTTATCACAATGTTCAGATACCCTGAATGCCTCTTGTTAGTTGTTGATGGCCTTCATAATGAATGCATTCATGTAAAACCTCGTAAAGGAAATTTTGCTGTTGCAACATTTATTCATCCAGCTCTAGAGTTGCTCTGGCAACATTCTCACTTCTTTTGATTTCAACAAGCCCTTAGAAATCTTGATGTTATTATGAGCGAGAATACCATCAATCATGCCACAGCACAAACTATCACAGGTTTTCACCTCATGGCAGTTAAAATCTCTTTAAAGAGATACAGTCATACTATGTGTATCGCAATCAGTCACAAAAACATTTTACATAATTCATATGCTGGTGCAATGTGTTTGTACAGCACAATGTTTTAAGTGTGGGTCAGTGTACACATGCAGATGTCTTTACATTGTGCTGCTTTCAGCTGTTTTCTGTGTTTTTATACACGCTGTGCCAAGGTGTAAAATAGTTTAAACACTATTAAAAACTCATCTCCAGAACATTCTGTTGTGTTGTGTTTCCTGCAGCTGTTTTTGCATGAATGCACGTGATGTGACTCTCGTTCTGAAGTGTTCTGAAGTCCTGAATTACTCTGATTGTAATACACTCATTTATGAAGGAATTAATATACAGGTTAGGGGGCATTTTTAATATTGTAACTTTTTTTAGTAATGAATTAGCATGTAAAATTGACAGTGCATGTAAAATTGTGGTTTTTAATCCTCAATGTAACCTCACTGTATGCCTGCCCTACATTCCAGCATTTCATTTGTTAGTGTCTTAGTTTTGTAATTGTATCTGTTGTTTTTATGGTTCTGCACATAGGCAGGGTGTAAATCACAGTGCTGATTAAGGCTGTATAATGATATTGTCTCTGGCTTTTGCTGTGGTTAAATCATTTGTACAGCCGCATCTTTCCGCTGTAGTTTCTGTGAGCCTCATCTGTGTAACAAGCTGCTTCTCATGACAGCACTGAGCTGGAGTTTATCAGTAAACACACTGGACATGCCGCTCTCAGCTAAATTGGTTAAGGATAAAGACTTGTGATGAATTTTTAATATCAATGTCTCAATGTCCATTGAGTCGCGTATCATGAAGACGGGGGGTGTTTGTGTGTTGAGTTCTGTGTTTATAAAGGGCTGCATTCCGTTGTAGTGTTTCATTTTTTTTCCACTAATAAGGTGACCACGATTTTGCTAAATAGGACGAGTTCCTGGAAAAACTTTCTTATCAGCCAATCAGATTTTAGGACAAAGTAATGGCCAACATCTTGCACCAAATGATTTAGTTTTTCATGACCCTTTTCGATCCTCTTTCTGACCCTTGGAAGTAAACAGGCTGTTTTTGCTGTTATAGTGTTGCTGTCGGGCTAAATACTTTTTAACTGCCACATCCTTTAATATCACCCTCTGCAAATGTTACATGTGATGTATTTACAAAACAATCCAAAGTGAAGTTTGAAAATACAGGAAACAATTTGAAAAAGTTTGGAATGACAAGATGGTACTGTGAGCAAATGGCAGCAGAATTGTATCAGTTTATTTGCTTTTATATCAGTACTTGTTCTTTCCTGAACTCTTAAATCAGCTGAAACATGTTGACCCACACTGAATTCCACATAAAGATCATCGTTAACTGACAGAACGTCATTCTGGAACAGATTCTCAGACCTCAGCAACTCTTGATCTTTAATCACGTGGAGCGATTCTCACAAACATGCTGTTATTTCCCATGTGCTGGTTTAAGTAGGGCAGACTGTAAACACTGATATGTCTGATATGAACATCAGTGCATGACTCTACATCTGTGGTGAGTCTCACACAGAAATGCTTGTGTCATATTTCACTCATAAATCACTTCATATGAATTATTAGAACATTAGATGATGATGATGATTATTATTCAATCTTGTATGACCCAGATTATTGTTGTCATGCAATTTTTCACCATCATTTTGTATTATTATTTATTATAATGAAACCAAAAATAGACTTTGCTGGGTCTGAGAAACAAACAACCAGAATCAGAATAATTTGTGTCATTTGTTTTAATCATATATATATATATATATATACAGTATATATATAGTGATAAATCCCAGCGTCTCAACTGAAATCAAATAGAGTTCAAAGCATCTGTAGATATCTCCTGACTACAAGAAGGTTCTCTGAAGATCTGCTTGTAGAACAATGACCTTTCTTTAATCTTCACAATCTTCAGTGGCTTAAAGCTTCAATATACTGCTGCAGCTTCAGTGAAGCTTGTTCTGTGTCTGTAATACAGGAGAATGATTTTAATGATGGTCATTAAGCACTGATGGCACAGACTGTGTATATGTTATTCTATATTATTAAAATATAAATGCTTCTGTTGTGCTAAGAAACATGAGGAAAGAGGAAACAAAAATGAATGAATGAATGAAGGTTTGAAATAAAACTGTGAAAAAAGTTTTCATAAAAGTCATAAATAACCTAATCTTTGAAATTAAAGAGCATTTTATTTAGTTTTATTTTATTTTTTTATTTTATAGTTTATTGTTTGTGTTTTTAAACAGTACGATATATAAATCCATGACATAGATAATTCTAGTCTTACTGTAGGTATTTATTATTTGTCAAATTGATACTTTTAGAAATTAAAACATTTAAATATGAAGGTCAGAGATGGTGCATTATGAGTTGATTTTTATAAAGACAAAAAACACAAGATGTGTCCAAACAAAGTGTTTTATTTCCACAGAACAGAAGTCTGATGCTTTGTATTTGACACCTGTTTCTGTATTAGCAATACTGTTTCCTTCAGGAACTGCTTATCACTCTATGTTTTATACAGGCTATATTTACACAACTACATTTTTAAAAACGTTTGGCAAAGAAGCCATCAGATAAGATGATAATCATTCTGACAGCAGCTTCCTATCAACATCTGAATAGTTGCCAAAGTTTGTAGCTTATAAATATTGTCAGTTTCAGCACTTATCTGTCTGAGGTTTTGATGACATTTTATTTTTTATCATATCTTGTAGGACTATTGTATGCACGTATAATGCCAGTTTCACAAGATTAAACAAAGACGGGTCTCTCAGGCAGACTCAGGGGAGAGACACTGATCACCTGTAACGATCAGCCCAGAGCCGGGCTGGGTCAGCGCTCGGCCCGCCGCTGCAGAAACAATGCAACAGCTCAGTCATGGTGTTTGTCTCCTGTAACTAATATGACTGTGGGAGGAGAGTTTGGGAAGACTGCACCTTTGGCTGCAGGCCGGGTTCTTTATTTCCTGCACACTATAATCACGAGGCAGTGCATTTCCTAAAGACCTCTGCCACCCAACCGAGACACGTCAGAAGTTATAATGCTGATAAATTGAGGGGCTCAGAACAATTAGAAAAGCTCTCGGGTCATTGTCACAGGCAGGTTGAGTGTAATCTTTGGCAGTTTAGATGCTGCACTACAGTTAAACTTTCACTGTTAATGGGCCGTATTTTGGCAAACTCTCCTGAGAGCCGTTTGCACACACACACACACACACATTTGTGCAAAGTGAAGTTATATCTGTGGGTCTATGAGACGATAGAAGGATGTTGGTCTTGTTTTTTTTTTTGTTTTAAGGCATTACCTGTAGTTTGAATGACACTAACTGGACAAGATTGACAGTGTTGATATATTTTTTTCATATTTTGTATATCACATTTTAACTGCAGAAGTCATTTGTGTGTGTATGCTGTAAGCTACTACGCTAGGGTCAAGTTCATATTAACTATTTAGATAATTGGCTAACCATATGGTTAAATGACCTTTAGAATGAATGCAAACTTTGATATTAACTCGTGTTTAAATGTTGATGAGAAGCAAAGAGCCTGTAAAGCAGGAAATCTCAGAGAACACGAGCGTGGGCCCAAATGCAGCTTATTAAATATAAACACAAGAAACAAAAAACTGAGGCAAATCAAGACAAGAACCATAAAAACAAGAAACTAAAGCTACATGCATTACAGCTTTAAATAAGACGAGACCTGACACTAAACGAAAGAAACATGAGGGTATAAATACAGTAAGCAGGGACAGCTGGAGACAATTAGGAGGAAAAACAGGAAACAAATACAGAAAAGCACCAGAACTACAAACTAAAAGTCCACATAACAAAAGGACAAGCAGAATGTGACAGGCACAGTTTATATAAGCAGTCTGTTTTTAAAGAACCTCCTCTCAGGAGAAAACAGCAACTTTAATGTGAGTATATTGTGTTACGTCTGAGATCAGATTTGGGGGGGAAGTGATGTCAAATAATAATTTGAATAAAATAAATGAAAACATATAGTGAGTAACTCTGATTAATTTTAAAGTGAAAATACTTTTGATAATTGTATGGTTAAGTTGAGGGATAGATGTTTTCTACTGCATGTGTGTTGATGTCCAGAGAGTGTGAAATAAATGAATGAAGTGCATTTGTCCTGTGGGTTTTCAATATCACAACACCTTTCATAACAGAGAAACACCGAACGGTTCCTAGCCAATGCAGAGACACGATCAAACAGACTATCTGCTGGTGGATAGCCACAATAATACAGCAGTCAGAGGCGATTACATATCACAGGAGAACAGTTACATCAACGTTCCACACGGCCTGAACACGAGTAACACCTTCAACTGAAACATAACTGCAGACATACTGCTAGTGATCTGTGTGTTATCTGCTGTGTTTATGTGACACAATTACAGCAATGCCATCATTTAGAAGACAAGCAGAGCTTTCAAGAGCTTTTGAAGTATTACTTTGATGACCAATTTCAAAATGAAAGAATCATAGATCATCATTTTATTAACAGCTGTCATTCAAAGTCCCCTGTAGGCGGTAATTTTATCCCTCAAAGCTCATTTTTGATCATAAAAATTACATATTTAAACTTTATGTTTATGTGAAAATCTTTCATGCCTTAAAATAGCATGAATGTAACTCTACACCTTTGCTTCATTTAGAACCTCATGATTGGTTACAACATGTTTGTGAAGTAGAAAACAGAGGCAGATTGAAGCCATGATTTAAGACGGTCTTTGGTAAACTGCAGTTTTAAGGAGGGAATACTCAGCAATGGTGACTGATGATTTTTCACATGGTTTGTCCTAAAGCTTATTATAAACACCACATAGACATTCACAACATAAAAGCATTTGTTGTGATAAATCTTAAGATTCTTTGACTTATGCAGCCCACGTTTGTCAGTGCAGCCCACAAACCAGCTAGTGATCTTCATTTGCAGTCCAGCTACTGTTTCTGCTGTTTGTTGTTGTTTTTAGTTCTTAAAGAGCAAAGTTTTCTGAAGGCATCTCCTGTGATCAAACATCTGAGTTTCTATTTTGCACTCGGCTCGTGGTTTCACCTATTTTTGTGTTCTGCTTCCACTGCACAAACCTCAGCACTGAAGCAGAACACAACAATTAAACTTTAGAGACCAATGTGATGGAAAGAACTGAAATTGCTGGCCAGGTATGTTTCCATAGCAGCTGGTTTTAAAGTGTAAATGAGACGACATATACCAGTACAGAAGCTAAAGATAATGACAGAAGAGCCAATACAATGTCATGAACAGTCAAAACTGTTCATCAAAAAAATTGTTTCAAATTTGCAAAAATGAAAAGTTCATTTCAGCATTTTTTTTAACTAATTACTAAGACTAAAACTAATTAAAAAAGGTTAAAAAGTCATTTTTTTTACATTAAGTAGCATCAAGATCAAGTCAAGGAATGTTAAGAGTTATCACAACCAGTTTTTAATGTTGTGTATGTATATGTGATGTTTTTAATACGCTTCAAGACAAACCATGTGCAAATTTGTCAGTGAATAAAACACCATTGCTAAGTATTTCCAAATAGACTTATAGACAAAATAATTATTTAACATTGGCCATCGGGGTCTGTATTGGGTTACCTGCATGTGCATGTCCACATGTGCTGAATGCTGCTTTATTTGGGATTACTTGCTCACTGGTCTCTGAAATGATCCAAAAGGACATGGAGGTCCATTTCAAGCCCCAGCGGAGCTCGTGTGCAGAGTCTCTGAATGATTTACAATGGCTTGTTTTCTCTGCTGCAGTCCCGGTGGATTCTGGCCTCCGTCTTTTCACTGTCTTCCAGATAACATTGTTGGTAAACTACAATAATGTGACACAGAGGAAAGAAAATACGCCTCGTTTCAGAGAAAGTTGCTTAAGTAATGTTTTCCTAACTATAGAACATGCTGGCTGAGAGTAAATGCATCACACCACAGCGTAGGTTGTGGATTATCTGGGTGTAACTTGAGCTCAGATACTCTGGGGAAAATTAACACTTAACAGATACATTATTTATGCAAAAGTATTATAATACAAAGACATCCAGTTTACTGTAGACCTGTTCTGAATGCACTGAAACATCACTGTACTGTATTTGTGCATACTGCACACGCATAGTTTATTTATTATAGCTCGTGCCATATTTATATAACTCAATGCATTTTCTCTGGAGCAGTTAACAGTTGTGTCATTACTGTGGAAAGCAGGTGATTCAGTAAATAGAGTTTCAAGACATGTTTGTGTACATCTGTGTGCAAATTGCATCAGTAAATTTAAGAACACATTTGACTGTGTAACTGTGATGATCACGCAAATTAATTAACAGTGAAATAAATGAAATTAGTCTTTTTTCAATGTGAAACAATCTAGCAAAAACAAACATAACTAAACAACAGCAAAAATCTATCCTGATTACTGCATAAATGTCAGCCATCACACAAACACAATCTCTCATTACGATACCTAAAAACAACATTATAAAGTTATTTACCATAAACAGGAATCAATAACGCCCGGGTTCACACTGACTGAAACACCCTCAGTGAATGTGAGCGGGTTTGATTCTAATGCACTGAAATAATGGGAGACTGACGCAGGGGAAGTTAAGCATGTTGAGCAGAGCAAACGCCTGCAGTGATGCTACGCCAAAATCATCAGCTCAAGAATCAACATTGTGCCCACATTCAATTAACCTCTAAATGTAGGTGGAATTCCACTTTAATCTGCTTTGTTTCACTTAATAAGTACACTAGCTGTAAACATTAGTGAACACGCACTGCATGCTGGGAAGTCAAGGGTGCTGTTAAACTTGGCAAAGTGAGCGCTTTGAAACAAACACAGTGTGGATTTCAAAGGACCGATAAACGCATGCCAATTTGTGTTCTGTCCTTCTTTTGTTATTGAGTGTGTGCTGCAGACCCCTGTGGCTTATTTGAGAAGAGGAGGACGAGGAGGTGTTAAAGACTGTCTAAAATCAAAACTGGCCTTCTGTGGATTTAAGCACTTTATGTTTGAGACCATGTGTGAATGTAGCTGAAGATGACAAAATCAACTAACATGGGCAGATGTGCATAACAAATGAGAAACAGACCAAATACATTAATAAATCATTTTGCACTCACAGGCATTTCTTTTTCTGTCAAAGAAAATCCTCTCTAGACTATGAAGGTCCCTCCCCATAATACCACCTGACTTAATACTATTTGCTAATCTTTTATATTAAAAACAACAATATTGGCTATTTATAAAAGTAATTTATTCAAATGTCTTGAGCAAACTCATTTCAAAAGAGAAGATGTCGGAACAAGAAAGCAAACAATGTTTATAAAGACATTTGAGGGGAATTTGTCATGCACATTTGAGGAAGAAGTTGTTTTTCATTGCTGGGGGTTAGTCCAGGTGCATTCTTCAACAACATCCAAAAAGTACTAGGAATAATTCAAATCATCTTAAAAGGCATCACTTAGAGGTATGAACATTATGCATTCATTTGAAATGTTCCAAACCAGGCCAGCTGTAAAGAGTGCTGTGCTCCAGGCCACCAAGACCTGACTGTCCTAATACTGTTGTGTTGTGCCAAATGCTGAATACATTTTCATATTTTGCTTTGAAGAGATGTAGGTTGTGTCATGAGGTCACGCAATGCTGATGTGTAGTGTTAAAGAACAGTTCTTAAAGTTCTGACTTACTTGAGCACGTTGGCCAACTGCATGATATTTACACTGAATTACACTATTTATCACTGAATATAAAATGGAGACACTGTAACCTGCTGAAGGTGAAAAGTTTAAAGAGCTGCCAGACCACGGCATGTTCTCAGAGAATCTGCCATCTTCCTACTGATGTCTTCACAGACGTACATACGGGGTCAAAAGACTGAAACCACAGTGAGAGACCACTTTATCTTCCTATCACAATATAATACATTCTTACAACATCGTACATAAACACAACAAACAGACTGCAGCACACTACAGCATACTATATAATACTACATCATACTACAGCATTCTATATAATAGTACAGCATACTACATCATACTACAGCATACAACACACTACATCATACTATATTACTACATCATACAACACACTACATCATACTACATTATACTACATCATACTACAGCATACTATATAATACTACATCATACTATATTACTACATCATACAACACACTACATCATACTACATCATACTACAGCATACTATATAATACTACAACATATTGCAGTGCCAGGTAGTTTTTGACGCATGTGCAACATTGAGCTGTACTGTTATACTGTACTGCACAACAGCAGCTGCAGGGTCAAATAAACGCAGTACAGGAATAATCTAGCAATAACCACCTGTTTCTATATTATCTGTACAGTAAACCCTCAGTGAGATAGAAACTGGATCGATTACCCTGCAGAAAGATTTTTGTAGATGAAAACAATGTAATGAATACCGCAGACTTATATTTTAAACTTCACAGTCTGAAAGGCCAACTTTATAAATGTAAGATCTCCAATAAGCAGATGTGTTGTGAAGCCCTCAGTGGAGGGTGAGACTGTGGTTTACTGTAAACCACACACAGCGCACACTTCTCAGAAGACCTCGTTCAAAACAACTGAGGTACTGAATGTGATGAAACAGAGGCAGTAAAGAGTCTTCTGACATTTCAGTCTGGCATTGTGGCATGACTCCTGAGGGAAGCTACATGTTTGATTTCAAACTAGTTGCAAAACTGTCTGAGAAATCCATTCTTTCTTTACCGCTGGCACTGACTTTTGGGAATAAGGTGCAACTATAGTGAACGCATTTTTTGGTTAAACGGAGGTTGAAAAGAGAAACAATCATTTAAAGGTAGGGAAGACAGTTTTAAAGAGCTAGCAAGAGCAACATACTTTCAGAGCGCTCTCCAAAGCCACGCCTCCAATAGTACACAGGGGTATGCAAATGAACAGATTGATGGCAGGTAGGAATGCGATGATTGAATGAACATTTTATGCTTCTGTGCCTTTGAATACACATGGCGGTCACTGTTTCAGGTGTTATGTAAATGTAACTGTTACAGGGTTTTTACATTTTCTGAAATATTGCACACAAAAGAGCCACAACTGTTCAGTGAAGTTGCTTCTCTATCCGCAATTATATAAACAGAGAATTGAGTTTATAAAGTAGCCACAGTTTTTTGCTTGGAATTTCAGACAGGTTGACATACTAGAGCACATCTCTGAACATTCAGAAGAAGTGGATTATGTATTAGTATAAAGTGGCATACTGTTAGCATACAGACTGTTAGCATACAGACTGTTAGTTAATTCATGATTAGAGATCTCGAAGGACAAAGAAGTTTGGATTTTCATTTGCAAAATGACACACAGAGATATACTGACTGTGAAAGTAATACAACTTTTTGATCCAGTGTAATTTCAGATTTAGAACATGCACTTGATAGCACCTGCTGGAAGCAAGTGTTCTCACACAGAAGCAGTTGTGTGTTGTCCTGCATCAAAGTGCATTTGGACGTAGCACTCAGTAAAATGACAGCCAGAGCACCAAGCACACAGATCTGCTCCTAACATCACGTGTCAGACGTCTCAGCTTGTCATTTAAGACATGAAATATATGAAATGCTCTGATTAAATGTCTTACCAGTTCTGTCCAACACCAACTTCCTAAAAGGAACATTTCATTGATCATTGTCCTATATTTTACTGTTCCAGCTATTAAATACAACCCAGGACATATTGTTGTAACTAAACTACAATAATGGCTCATGAGTCCCTGTTATGAACAATCTGTACTCTCCAAACAACCGTTTTTCAATGACAGAAGAGTTGTTACTCCATTCATAAGCAAATCCATTTACATTTTAAAATCTTAAAGGTACAGTAGCTAAAACACAGTTTGAATGTAAAGGTCAGAGAGAGGGTAGAAATAAACTCAAATGATCATGTAAACTAAACCATAAAATTATGCTTTTGGTGCAAGAAACCTTCAGTAACATTATAAGTGGAACTAATAAGAGAAAATAAAATAAAATGCTACGAAAAGGTACAACAGAATGTGTAGCCAGAGCAGATCAGCAGGTGGAATTTAATTTAAGTCCACTGTTACAGAGAATCTCTGACAATCTACTGAAAAATAGCCCCCCGCCATCCTATACTATACAAACACTGCTTTGTCACCAGGTTTCCATGGTTACTTATTTTGGTGTCTGCGGTGTATCTGCTGTGTGATTAATTATACACACAGAAGTTCTGCATCACGGAATCCCAAAATGTAGGTGTTTTCCTTCTGAAAGGGCTTCATTTCATACCCCGACTGAATGCCATCAACATAACTGATCACATACTGAGGCAGGTTTGAGATGATTTATTGATGGCGGGTCACTGGTGCAGTTCTCAATAAAGTGTGTCCATCAGTGTGGGACATCTGTACCCAGCATGTATTAATTACAACATCCTCGACATATTCTGTAAACAGAGTGAATTTCTGAGTGATTTTAAAGTTCTGTGCATGACTTCAATGCACACATAAGGTTTTACTGTGACACTCATTTTCATATTATTGATATTAATATTTTGCCAGTGTGTACTAGTAATTATTTTGTGTAACTTCAACGTCTAATCTGTTGTATTTCAGAGTACTTGTGGAGTTTTCTACAGTGTCACATGGGTTGCCATAGAAACCATGCCATCTCAGTGGAGAGAACAGCACGTTTATGATATGAGAGTCCTGCTCTATTGTTGGAAACAACTCTGTAGATTCAGATCAGATGTGTCTTCTTTCCCATAACATGAAAATGCCATATATTACATTTTCATACATTATATACATAGTATATTTGTGCATCTATAAGTGTAATTGTATATTAGTATGTTTTTGTTTGTTTTGGCACTGCAGTATATTTGTGTGAATTAAACATCAGTTTTCTACCCACAACAGCTAATCGCACCAGCCAATAAAGCAGCAGTTTAGATTTTGTAGGTGATGACTTATAAAGTCTATTTCATGTATCCACTGTCACATCAAAATGAACACATTACTATAACTATTAACTATTAGCCACCCAGTGGACAACTGGCAACATTCAGCACACCTGTGATCCAGCAGTAGAATACAGAAACAGATGCTCATGTGTGTCTGTGCACAGACTGCAGTAATGCGTGACTGAGTACCGTACAGAGCTCAGTCATGTTATGCTAATTTTCACTTTTCCACGCGTGTGCTTCAACATTTACACTGTTTGAGTCACCGTCCTGGATTTGAGATGATTCACGAGTTTTACTTCTGTAGTGATCTATCATTTCTCCTGATTGTGATGTGAAGTTTCCATCCCTGTAAGGCTGGTGGGTCTGTCGCTGTGCCTTAATTAATGTGACTGGAAGAGCACAACCCATGCTCAGCCCTGCAGACGTGCTGTCAAGTGAAGTATCCGTGATCCAGCGGTGACGCCTCCTCATTTAACTGCAGGGAGACGGCAAGAAAAGTTCACTAAAGCACCACCACGCCCACTACAGAGCGAATGCCTCACAGCCTGCATGCTGAACAGAGATCTCTACCTCACTGTCATCCTTAGGCAAGATTTTACATAAAAGCTGCTTGAATGTCTGTTCCAGATTGCTTTGTCTTTTAATAAAGGTTAATGCAGGGAACACTGTGACCGCTGCTGTAGACACAGCTGAGTGTTTGGTTAGACTCCCAATTAATCCTGCCCCAGCGCTGGCTATTGGCTGGAATCATGCGTAGGGCCCCAATTAAGTCATACAGTGTTGTCTGACAGCTTTTGAGATGCTTCCAGTTTACATCATGCCGCTAATGAAGATGTTTCATTTGTGAATCAAATGGATTGCTTAGACCGTCCGTTACGAAACAGTCCATTATTAAAATGAGCTAATAAAATGAGTCATTGTGAAACATTATGAAACATAAAACAAGTCGTGTGTGAAAAAGTAATATTTAAAAAAATCTGAGCAAATTTAGAAAGGCCCTTAAAACACAAAAGTTCCTAGATGAAAAGTCAGACTGGCTCATATAAATGAGGACAAAAAGGTTCTCTGAGCTTTTTAGGTTTTATAGAGCCAGGAAGAGGCCTATTGCATATTTCAAATGTCTGATGTCACATTCAGGGCATAAATAGTGAGCTGAGACATTATCTTTGTTGAAACGCTGTGAAATTGTAGATTATTATGTTTGTTCTGAGTTTCCATTTCCATTTGGGGAGACACCATTCACTCCCGCTTCAGCGGATGCAGGTTTGCACTTACAGCAGCACAATGTATGCACATGAGCATCCCGGGATTTGACATGGCTGAAGGAGCATCAGGGGCTGGTCAAAGCTCGTTACTCTCTCCTGAGGCCCTTCTGCTGGCTGAATAAGAAATTGCCTGGTGCACTCACCCTTCTCTCTTTCTATCCTCCATAGACAATCAAAATTACAAAAATGTCCCTGAACTTCACGGCCCCAGACTGTCCAATTTTTAACCTGGTAATTTGCAAGTGTAACGTCTGTGCGTAAGACTGCAAGAATGACACAAAATTGTGTTTTCAATCACAGCAGCGCTCCAACCTTGCTCATTTTTACTGCAAAATGGTGCCTCCTCAACAATCATACACAGGAAGTGTTTAATATATCAAAGGCAGTTGCGTAGTGTCACATCCATGTATTATATTGAAAGAAAATAAATGTTCTTTCTTGAGTAATAACGCTGTAAAAATGAAAGACTTTTTTATCACTAAATGCTATTTCTCATACTGTGACATCTAAGGGTTGTGCGCCATTCAGCATCGAACTGAAAACACCTTTTAAATTGCACTTTTAAGGTCCACATTCAGAATGGGAGGTACAGTGTCTTGTTGTGTCAGAGGAGAGTCACTTTGGTCCAATTCCGGTTGGTGATCGGCTACCTAAACAAACCTGCTAACCCTAAAAAAAATAAGATCATAAAACCAGATTTTGTTTAACCTTAACTCAAACATACCCTAGTAGCACTGTAGATAGTCTTTATGAGATGGGCCTCTGTTGTGTGAATTGCAATTCTGTAAACTTCCTGTCATTCCAATTCAGCATCATGTGGGCGTGGCCAATTCAAATCAGAATCTCTGTTAGAATAATCTGTTGGAATACTGTCCTTCTGACCAAAAAAAACACAGGTCAAACTGTTGTTACACCTTACACTGTTTTTAGATCTGAAGCTGAGACTCTTTCTAAGGTCACTCATATAAACAACAACTAGAGGTCACTCGATCATTCCTCAATAAACTGTTATTTATGCCACTCAGTTTCCCCAAAGCAGAAATGTCACAGGACGTCTGCAGCCAGAATAATATCTGACCTTTTGCCTCCTGCTTCATCAGGGTTTTGCAAAGGCAACTGTGCACACAAATCATAAACATCACTGGCAATTATGTGAAGCTTAACATTTGCATATGATAAACAACCACTATCCAAAACTGACTGACAGACTAAACAATTATAATTACACATTATACATTTCAGAGCAGCTCAAATCTGTGGCACAGGCCTCAGATAGACGATATGTACTGTTCATCCACAGGAGTGCAGAGTGGATGTCTCTGAGATCTTAAATAATTCAGCTCTCTAAATTAGATTTTCCTGACATTAATGAATGTATTAATGAGGCCCATTGACACACAACCTTATGCAAATAAACCAGGATGCAAGGAGAGGGAACAAAAGTTAAATAGGTCACTGTGAACTTGGAGAGGAGCAGGGGAGAAACTCTACCAAACTCATTACCTAATTACCATCATTGACCACTACAGAGTCTGATGGTAGTGCTTCTGCCTGTTTTCATTGTGAATATAATTATACCTGTAACAGTAGAAAATGGGGCACTCACAAAAGGCTAGAGCGAGCAATCGTCTAATCGATCCCGTGTGACATACAACCTTCTGTCATCTAAAGACTAAAGATGATTGAACATCCACTTTTTACGATACATGCTGTCTTCCTTACTGACGGATCTGCTTCCAGTCTGCTCAAACACCTTTTCTTTCACCAAAATGCTACAAAATTTGGCCAACTACTGAGAAATACAGGCATTACTCCAACACGGTTAGCTAATCATATGCCCAAAACAGTTACAGATTGCAGTTTTAACATTTATTGTAGTAATGTGAGCGCCCACAACGTCAACACGTTTCCTCCATTAGGGTTTAATGTTAGGAAAATGGGCCACTTTCACATAATTAGGAAATAATGAGTTATAAGTTTATCACATTTGAGGTGTTTGGTTAGGTGATAAGGAAATGAGATTCAATTGAATGAGTAATTGCTGAACTACAGTCTTTATTAAGTGTAATTTTTCAACTTGATGGCTGCTTACCCTTGTAATGCTCTGAAAGTACATTTGCTTTTGTATATGGAGATTAATAGCACTGAAGGAACATCAGTGGGCATCCCATTCCCCAACTTACAGAAGCTTCAATAGTTGTGAGTGTAAGAGTTCTGCTTAAAACCAAGCTAAAGGTTTCAATCAGACTGTGACTGAGGTGCTTTATGGATTTTAAATGGATGTGCTGAAAGCTGCTTATATACAGTGGATGGAAATGACAGCTCAGGACTCAAGTTTACACATATCTGTGCTTTTACAGGAACTTTTACTGTTGTAGAGAGAGACGATAAAGTTAACAAGATTCAATTCCCAGGAAAACAAACGAAACGGTAAAAACACTAAACAGTATAGTGGTGACTTCAACAGAACCAAGCCTCTGAATAACACCTTCTGTATCTTTTGTCCCCAGTACCCAAGCATTCATATTTAAAGTGTAAAGACTTGTGGGTAATCCACATTAGAGGGACTTTTATTTATTTTTTCTTTACTGTAAAATGTGATGTTCTGACTGAAAATAAACTAGCCTGTATTGACTGTAAATAAAATCACTTTTTAAATTAATAAAACTCTAGAAAATTCGTGTTACAGTTCAATGGATAAAATATAAAAACTTTGATTAATTGGTTATATTTCTCATTGGAAATGTCACCACCCTAGATTTGAGCTTTTATAATTAAATACCTAAAAATATTTACACAAAACATGGTGATATATTGTTACATTATTAGATTACATATTACAAAACTGCAAATTAACATTTGACCCATGATTTATTACAAGAATTATGTTTTGACAGAAATGCCTTTAGACCAGCACCTGATCATTTCTCATTCCTTCAAAAGAAGGTGTTTCAGGAAAAAATTAATTTTCTGATTACATGGAAGGTGCAACAGGAGCAGTAAGCGCATTAAGCTCCTGGCTGCATCGCCTGGAGAACTGCCAGATACACGGTGAAAAGCCCGGAGCTCTGTATCCCCTCACCAGTGCTTACTGCATGTGTCACACTCTATCTGAGCAGAAATTGACATCTTCCATTACTCTCAGCAAGATTTGCACATTTTCAGTTCCATTGTATCCAGCGTCCTCCAACTCGTTCACAATCGCTTGGTTTAGCCATCTTCAGAGTGCCTGGATGTTTTGCTCCCAGTATATTCTTCTCGGTGTTAAGCTTAAGAAAGCACACTTAACAGAGACAAATGAAATCTGGGTCTGTCTGATGTCTTAAGGTGTCATGATTAGGGTGGATTATGAAAGGCCTTGAGTGCTAAAGAGTCTCAGAGCCAATAAGAATCCAGTAGCAGGGATCAAATCATTTCTAGATTATGAAGAGGGTATTAAACATCTTTTACATGTTTTATGGCTCAAACGTTTGACTAAGTAAGTTTTTAGAAGCCGTTTCCTTTGGGTCAGAACTTTCTTTAGAAGATTTTTTTACAGGCTCTCTCGCTGCTTTGAAATGTTATTTATGGCACAAAGCCTTAAACGAAAAAATGCTTAGCGTCACAATTTCAAGATTTTTTACTGCATGTTTTTAAAAATCTAAGAATAATTTATTTAATTAATTAAACCTCTACATAATGAAGGACGTTCAACTAATGCACTTGAAAAAAAGACAAAAGTTCACTTAGTTCCAAATCTAGTTTTTTTGAGCCAATTTGCTGAGGTGTAAATGTCATGTGACTACTGACTCTGGAGCTGCAGGAAAATGACAGTGACAGTGCTGATTGGCTGACGGCACCACGAGAGCGTGTCAGTTGTAATCTTATCTCAAATATTTCTGTTTTACCTGCAAACGTATTATTATTTGTAGAATAGACTGTTATTTCTTAATGGCCATTATTGAAGAAATATGCTTTTTAACAGCATCTGTCAGCAGGAGCTAACTGGACCATGTTACCGTCTGACCCATTGGAAGGAAAACAGATCAATGTTAGTTCCCCATCAGTCTTTGATTTCTCTCTGGTGTCTAACCCAGCACCTCCCGTGGGAACCTAAGAAACCATCCGAGGTTCCAGCTCATCTGTATTCAGCATTGATTGGCCCGCAAAAACACACCCACTCACTCGCTGTCATTCAGTGTTTGGAACACAAGTTCCTCAAGGTCATCTGGTTTTCTGACATCACTGAGAACAGCCTGAAGTAATGCGGCCTGATCTAATTAAACTGATTATTTCAAACCCGGATCGCTTCATTGTATGGACGGGCCCTTCAGTGTGTGCTCCACATAAGCATGTTCTGGTAGAGATTGGCTGTGTATTATATGCACATAGTGGAAACGTCATTAAAACAGATGGGTGAATTCATCGTTAAAATTACACTGTAAAGAAAAGAATAAAAGAAAGCAAGTACATTTTATTCTGCATGTGGGGTTTTACAGGCACAGCAGGGGTTAGGCTAGGATTTCAGTCTTAGGGGGCTTAGGTGGGCTACCTTTACATGAGCTGGTGTAGATCAGAGGAAATTTTAAAAGTAAAATAGGAAAGTTAAATAGGTCACAAGTTCAAATTTTGTTTGACTGATAACTTTTAAAAGAACAAATAAAATGTTCTATTTTAGATAGAACATTTATCTATTTAATGGTCTATTTTAGATAGACGCTCATGAGTCACAGACACTATTAATTGTCAATGACTTTAAATGTGGACAAATAAGCATGTTAGACTCACATGTCCTCATACAGGTCGTCTCAAGTAGATGTGTGAACCAGCATCTTATATTTCTCAGTGTCATGTGACCAGCATGCACTGCAGCATGACTTGTACAGTTACTGTTGTACAGTGTTTACTGTAGTTATCATTGTTTTGTATGTTCATATGTTGGTTATATGTGGTGATGTTTAGAACACATCTTAATCATGTTTGTTTGTCACCATTATGAGGCTTGTATGTTGAGTGTTGAGGTCTATGTGAGTTTAATAAATGATGGAGACATTTTGCTAAAAGATGTTGTAAATGTAAAAGTGATGAAGATATGAGAAATTCTGCAGCATTAGTCATTCATTAAGCGGCCTCTGGCAGTGATAGTGTGGAGGTATGTAGCTGATAGTAAACACTTGCTGCATGACTAAAGCAAAGGTCATTAGAACGGATTCACAGGGTTTGTTTTGTTTGTGTCACACAATGAACCACTTCAAACATCCATGTTGTGAGCTTTTGTTTTCCGTGGCAATTAGAGTTCAGTCATTGTGAGGTAGTTAAAGAAACCAGAGTGTCGAACGCAATGTTTTAAAAACGCTTTACAAATACAAGCAAAGCCTAGTTTATTTTGCTTTTAGCTTCCAGATACTAAACCTGAAGACAGAACTAAATCCAATAAGAACTAGAACTAAATAATCCAATAAAATGAATTATTGGATGGATAAATAAATTCTTGATATATTTAAAATCGTGAATTAATAAATAAACAAACTGTTTTGGTTTGAAAAGTTTAAGAGTCTCATTGTTTGTTTTCTTTTTACAAACAATTCATTTTTTTCCCCCCATTTTGTTTGCATTACTGAGGTGTTTATTTACTCCTAATTGGTTTGGAGACACTGTTGGCCATTATTATTCCAACAAAAGAAGAGAGAAAGACACACTGAGGTAGAAACACAAGCCTCTGAGGAAAGAAGGTCTCTGTGTTCCTGGAGATGAAATTGAACACAGGTCTTCAGGGACCACTTAAAAGTGTCTCTCTTCACTGTTTGTGGAGTTGACATTGTTCAAAAAGGTAACTTGAGCTGGCGTTTACTTTCCTTTGTTTGTTTTCTTAGCACTCATAAATAACACATGCGATTTGAGGCTGTCACAGTGGGGGACCTAAGCATCAAATTCACTTCATATAACTTATAGCTATTGACAGAAATCGTTCCCAGCTTTGAGTCTTCGATAATCTGGGGAATTAAATTCAAATTGTAAAAATGAGTCTAACCTTTTATGTCCTGACATGACTTATCTTTGCAGACTTCATAAGCAACATAGAATCCAATATTCTTGAGTTGTCCAGGAAGTTGTCAGATACCTTTTTTTTGTTAAGTGACAGTGAATTGTGGGAAAGTTTCATTCTGTGAGAGTAACTTCTCTCTCATGCTCGTACCGCATCATGCAACTCACTGGACACAAACAATTTCTGTCAGCACAATTCAAACCGGAAAGTTCCAGCCACTGAATTGTCAAACAGGAAATGTATGTGTTATTTCCATGTTAACTTCAAGCCAATAAATAAATAAACAGCACATGACTAAAGTTTGTAGCCCATAAGCAAGATGCAGGGTAAGTGTGTGTGTGTGGCTGATAGATGTCTGTGAGGGGACTGTTTAATTAGGCTGGCTAATGGGCTGAATAATTATGTTACTTTTTTTGCCATCTGGACCTGGAGCTCCCAGAAACCTTCAGTCTTGTGGTGCTGAACTAAGCAGTCAGGTGAGAGAATAACAAACCTTTCCAGGATTCTCCTGAGGGTACGTAGCTGAGATTAGAACAATCGCATCTTCCTGCCTTCTCGAGCTTCTCAAAAGCATTCTGACAGCAGTTGTAGCATCTGTGATACACATGACCAGGTGCAACTTCTTTACATTCACTGTAAGTAAGAGGCCATTTCACAGATGCTTGTGATTTTGACAGCCAGTCACTGCTGGAGAAATCTGGGGTTAATTGTTTGCTGAGAGGCCTGATGGTGCCGGTTCACAGGTTGATCCTCATGGGCTTGAACCTGCAAACTTTTGCCTAATCTGCAAACCAGCCTAAATCTTTAACTGCTTTAGTGATGTTGGGTCTTTGTAAATAGCGTGTATGAATGTGGAGTATGCCAGATTAGCAGATAAGCATTAGAGGCTTTAGTTATATGTGTTCATTGCCTGAATGTTCTCAGAACAGATACTTGATATCCACATTTTGTCACACGTGCAGGAGGAGCGGCTGCTGTATCACATCACAACAGGCTGTTCAACTTCAACTCTTTTGACCTGAAGTGCTCTTGTGCTGCTCCACTCGTCTTCAGACTGTATGTGTTTTGTTGGAGGACAGATTGCAAGAGGAGGGAGACCAAGAACCATGTCAGCACATAATCTCTCAAGTTATTAATGCTTCAAATTGCACAGGAGGGTATTAGCATGCAAAATATCCTAATCTCCAGAGCACAGCAGGATTATTTATCTGAGCTGAATGAATGGCTTTTAAAAAACGTCAGAGGACGCAGAACATATGTTTGATTCCTGCTCTAGTGCTTAATGTATTCAGACTTTCAGCAAACATTGTTTTCTCCAAAATCACACAATGCTTTAAATGAAAGGGGGCGTTACATGAATGAGACGCATCAGGAAAAAGAAGACAGATACATTTACCAAAGGTTTGCTATTTGCATCCAAAAGGTGCAATATTATATAAGAGTAGAGCTGCATATACTTCAGATTAAATGGTTTGTTTAGGTTACTTTAAAATCTGCCCTGTGTGGGAGCATCAAAATAATTGGACCTTGTTTGGGCTTTTGTGGCTTTTAGTTGTGGGTCTTTCCGGTAGCTGCACTTATATACAGAGAATACACTGCTCATGCTGCTTGTGGTGGGACAGCTACAGAGGTTTTGACCATAAGTAAGTGGCTTTTTCTCACAGTAATTTAAAAACGTCTTATTGAAAAGGAAATGAGGACCTGGAGGGCAAACTCTCAGTATATTCACAGGTTTGCATCTGTTATATAAGACTTTGCTTTAAATATATTAGAGACGTGCAAAGTTGGACTCTAAATGGACCTCGTGCTGCAGTGATGGAGTTCAGACCATTTTCACTCAGTGTGAAATCTCTGAATCAGATCTGACCTTTCTAAAGTCTGTGACTTACTGACATCACTGCCAGGAGTCACACAGGTTTCTTAAAGACACATTGACATTCTGGACTGGAAATTATGTAGCTCACGGTTTCATCCATCAAGATTTGATTACAAGGTTGTGATATTACATTTTTCTTTATCAATGCACACAAAAGAATGAACATTTTGCATGATTTATGATTATAAGCATGATGCAGCAGAAATAATAATAACCAGTTTTTCTTTTTCCATTTTTATTCATGTTGCAAAATTAGAATGTGACAGTTGGTTGGTGTGGTATTTGTCCCGCCCCTCTTCCATTGTGATTGGTCGGCTGGATTAAAAGTGACAGTGACAAGCACATAGTTTTACCCAGAGTAGAACGTTTCTGTGAACATATAGCAATGACAGTGACAAACTATGAACTAACCTTGTCATTCAATCCGCTTTCATTATAATATTTACACTCACTCATTAATTCTCTCTGTAACATATTTTGAGAATTTCGGCAGGTCTTAATTACTCCATCTGCTATCAGACATGGAAATGCATTCAGCCTGACCAGACGCAGAGATAAAACACATTCCCTCCAGTGATAAAATATTAACAACCAGAGGGGAAGTGTCCCTTTCTCCTCCCGCTGGGCAACTCACACTGTGTGTTTATACGCATACACTCCAAAAATAGTCATTACATATTATCAGCATAACAATCGTAACCATTCTCTACCCACACACCACTCACATCTGTTTACTCTAGTTAGGCAACAGTTTGCTAGATGCAGTTTAAGAAACAAAAAGAGCAGATTTTCTTCAGTACACACTTCAGTCAGTGCAGCCTCTGATATTTGACTGCTGAAAGTGTGACCCTCAGTAAAGGGTCCGTCAGCGGGGACCGACAAGTGAAAACAGTTCTGCAGGCCGTGACTGAGCTTTTTGGTACCACATTTGGGGTTGTGCACTGAGCCCCCTTAAGACAAGATTAGGTCCAGAGCCTTCAGGGAGAAGCTGCAGCGTGCGACATGTCAAGCACATCTGACCAGAACCGTTTATCTGGAGGAAGTCCAAACAGCAGTCAACCAATGATGATCCAGCTAAACCTGCTCACCTTACACACAGCACCTGTTAAACGTGATTTAGAATTAGAGCTGAGCGCCATAACCATCAGTAATTTGAACATTTTCCCAAGCCTCGGTGACCTTGAGTGTATGTACGATTAGATCATAGCTCTACATTAGTGTCTCTCTGTTAAACACAGCCGTTGAAATGCAATTTTAATGGCAGCTTTCAGCACAGGGCAAACGTATGCTGCATTCATCTATGATGCTGGTTCTGTTCTGCATTAACAGATGTCATAGAATCAGAGGGATTTTTCATTTTAACATTGAAATCATGAGGCCACAATTTAGAAGTTGTGCTTAATTCTCAGATTGACTGCAGTGTAGCCATGCCTGAAATAAAGTCTGAACACATCTAAGAGTTATTTAAGACCCAATTCTGCTGTGTTGTCTGGCCTTGTTTTTCATTCCTAAAGGGATGATTGCAACAGATTTGACATTTACGTTTTGATTTTTTAAACACTTTTCTTAAAAATCAGATATTTTTGTCCTCAGATAAACTGCCTGTCTGAGGACATCTGAGGAAATTATTTATCATTCAGTAAAAATGAATAATACAGAACGGACTTCACAGATTGTTTAAACTCAAAAATATTAACAAACAATATTGGGGGACCTTGAAAACTGTTGCATTATTTAGAATTGAAAGGTATTTACAAACGTTTTAAGGTGTTTCTTAATACTTGACGTCAGAAATAAGCCCTGTAGTTATAAAACAGGGACTGTTATGGCAGGTTTCATTGTGATAAATTAGTCCATTGACCTATTGGGTCATACTGTGACAAAATGTCAGGGATCAATGTATCTTTTTTTTCTATGGGCAATAAATGGGGAAACTGAGCTTGTACACAGATGTTTTTTTAGAAGTGTTTTGTATGTTGGTTCCAAACAACTAGTAATCATATTACTTGATATACTTTGCTATACTGTAGCTATTGGACAAACAAGTCAGGAGAATAAAACCACAGCTGTGGTCAGCTGTTGTAACCTAAACGGTTAAACTGTGTGAACCTTTTCTGAGACAAGAACAGTGTTCAGCGTTCAGTAGTTTTTTGCAGCCTTGACTTGTGTATTGTCTTAAATAAACAAAATAGAAACTGTCTTTTAAAAATAAACCTGTTCAAAGAAAATTGTGCCAACTATCTCTTGCCTTTCTCATTAAGTGTTCTGTTATTAAAAAACACTTATTAAACAGTGCAACAGCAAGCCTGGTCTCCCCAATATATTTCATGCTCCTGTAAATAAAACTGAAATGTTGTTTTAATTTTTTTTGTCCAGCTTTATTACACAGGTTTCTAATTTCATCTGATGAGAAGGTAATTGTATGTCCTGTTTATCTAGCATTAATTCATTAAAGTGTGGACAGAACATTCTCTGTGCATTAACAGTCTCTACAGACTTTGCCATGAGTCACATATTACCCAGCAGATATAAATCTGATTAAACTTTCATTTCATATGCGGATGAGTTCAGCACTCTCTGAAGATTGAGCTACGCTATTGGACGTTTACAGATCTAATGATGTACACAACCATGTGGTGTTATTGAATTAAATATGTATTAAAATCATTCTTTGCTGCTAATTTTTAAAGGCTGTGGTTTATTAACCTTCCACTACAGCGTTGTCATGGCTTCTTAATAATGGCAAATCTGACAGATTCATTATCGGTTGCTTGAACCGAGCGCTGGCCGGGAAATTAAAACCGAGCTTCTCTTACGGTGACATGCACATACACACCTGATTTGCCTCGTGCTGATCTTCCCTGAACTGTTAATAAGTTGTTTTGTGAGACCGGTTTTGTGTCCCGGTAAGTGACCATAATTGCAGGAGCAAGATTTCTGCCGTATATATAATTATATTTTCTGGGTACGCTACAATCAGAAGCTGTTTCTTCTAAGTGCTATAGTTAAATTTAATAAACTTCTAAAATAAATAAATAAAACTTCTTGAGAAATTTTCGGTTGGAAATGGATGCATTTAGGCTAATGCAGTTCACAGCTTTCATATCAAATTGAATTATTTTCACTACATTATAATAATGCATTTTAACGCATCTGTCTGGAGGAGGTTTATCATATAATACACACAGACATGTGACTGAGATTATGCTAATATGCTGACCAATGATGGAATAGCACTTTATTTAGCCATTGATGATAAGGATCATTTTAATGACAATCATGTGATAATTAAAATGATGAGCTATGAAAGCAAATTTAGTCTGTTGACTGTAGGCAAGCCAGGCTGATGTGTGATTCATCATTTTTGCATTCATCTGTAAAATAAATACGGCCCACTCACATAACTCTACACTAGCAGTATGTACTTCACTGGAGATGAGATAGTACACACTCCTTTTAGAATGTAGGAAGACAGTAAAAAGACAGTAAAAAAGAGCTTCATAATACCATAGAAGAAACGTTTCTGAGCTAAAAGAACAGTAGAAGACTATCTAGCTAAATTAATATATTATAATAAATTACTATAGTACTCTGACGGCTTCTTTAAACAAACTCCACCTCTGCAGAGCACAAGGGCTTATGGGTAATATTAGTCAAAAAGGTACGCATGAATTTGCAGTTTGAAAATCCATCAGATTATCCTTAATACTGTCTGTTAGCCCATTAGCATATAATGCTTGACGACACACCGATTCTTATTTTGGACTGAATGAACGCTGCTATGCTGAGATGAGAGGGAATGTTAACAGATATTTCTCTGAAGTGTTATAGACTTTATTGACACAGTGTGTGTTGCTGTGGTGCAGTATTTGTTGTACTGTCTGTATAAGAGCTGCTGTCTTCAGGATGGCATGCTAACAGTGAGCACACTGCTGGAGAATACTGTATGTGAACAGTTCATGAATGTGTTCTTCCACATTCATTCTCTGTTCTGTACTCACATCTTGTGTTCTGTCATGTGATCAGAATACTGTTTTTCTTCCTGGTTATCATACAGTCTGTAGGTTTGTATTGATAGGGTGGGAGTTGATCATTCATTCATTTATTTGTATTTTGCTTATAGATGTTTCTGCATATTCAGCTGGGATAGTATAATAACTAAAAAAGAACTGCACACATCAGCTTTAATTTTAGACCTGTGTTACTCTTTTACTTAAACAGAGCAGTTTAATGAGACAAACTGGATCTAATTACCATTGTGTTCTCATGCTCATATAGAGAAAACCTATTGGTCATTGATCTACTGCTAATGCAAAGGTTGTCTGGTTTTAATCCATTTAAAAGCCCTTTATAAACTAAAGAGTTATTAAATGGTACTGCTGTCCCATCAATATTGTGGTCTTGAGACAGGAGCTTAGCCTCAGATTGACTGGAGAATAGTGCACACAATTAGTGCGCTGTTGATTAGGGCAAGTATGTATAACAACATTATGCTTATGAAATATAGTATCTAAACATAGTATCTAAACCAGTACTGTATATTATAACACTACATTTTGGGACAATTTTAAATAAAGCAATGGCAAGCTCTGTTATATTGTGCATAATCACCATTATTCACAACACACAGGAAAGTTTTGTAAAAAGTGATTAATTGCTTTTAAAAAACATTTATATAATAAAAGTATTAAGGAAAATTAATATAAATTTTACTTGACAAATGTATTAATTGCTATTATATCTCTAGAAGATACAGTCTCTGACACAAACAATAACAGGACATTATTTTTTCGAGGTGCAGTGACATACAGAATAGTTAAAATGGATAACTCTGGTCAGTAGAGCACAGCCATGCTAAAACAGAAACTAACTCACCCATTTCAGTTTACATGGTGTCTTGAGTGCTTGATCATGTGCATATTTTGGTTGTGTGTTGAGTTCATTAATATGGCACAGTGTTCTTTCATCAGACAGCATGTGTATAAACTCAAATGAGTTGCATAGCGATGCTTGATTGCCTAATTTGAGACAGTAATAGCCTGGAGATAGTCCTCACCTGATCCTCTAGCTGATAATCAGCTCTTCAAACACACACACACACGCTCCGCTTGAATGGACGGACACTCTCTGTCCCTGCAGGAAAATCAACCCCAAAGCTGAGATATGAGAAGCCCTGGATATTTGAACCAGCGTATGTAAATGACAGCTATTTTTAGACTCTTGAGTGCTCACGCAGAGCCATTCAGGCCCGGAATGTGTGTGTGTGTGTGTGTGTGCGTGCGTGCATGTGTGTGCGTGCGCGTGCGTAACGCGACAGCAAGAAGTCTATGTGTTGAGTGCCAGTGTGCCTAAACAGATATCATTGACGTGCAATCCTTTTAAAGACTACTGAAGTAAAACAACAGAGAAATTGCTCGCAGATCTTTGCTGCCCTCTTCACCACAGAGCGTTTTCTCTGTCAGCTATTTACTCCTTCAGTGCACAGGAATGGCAGTTTCCCTCATACACAAATCCTCTGTATAGGGTGTCTGTTTTTCTCATTGAGATGAACTGTCTTTGTAAATAAGCAGATAAATGAACTATCACACTCACACAGCTGCATGTCACTGAACTGGACTGATGCTCTGAAGCTCTTCTGGGGGAGTGACTGTAGCAGAGTTACTCTCTGGCACTGATAGAACACCAGTGAGACTCTGATGATGCTCTGAATCACTGACAATCTCCACACACAATCCAGCAGGGAAATTCTAACCTGTCTGTATTGTTTTATCAGTGTCAGCTTTAGATTTAAATGGAGATCTCATATATTTACAGGAAGAGTTTAGAACACCTTTCTGGTTTGGATAAAACTATTTGAAATCTTTTAATCTCCCTTACACCCTTCTAAGAATATGTCCCACAAGTTGGAACAAAGTAAAAGTAGATTTTTGGAGATTGCAAAATGATGCCCAGAGAAGGATGCTCTCTCATTTTACTGCTCCCATTATGAATTACATTGTTCCAAATTAGAGGGTGTCTGAGGGTCTGAGGGTCATGGAGAGCTTGCACCTCCACACTCAGCTCTAGTCAGTTGGGATCATGGATGTCCGGTCTGGCCAATGAGCAGATCTGTTACTGGAACACAATAAGAGACACGAATGAGTCAATATATAGTAAAAGTTCTGAAATGAATGTGCAAAACATAAGTCAGATCATTTTTGATAAGAAATGCAGATTGTTTTAAAGGCGGGTGAGATGTACTGTGGGCAGTTATCCAATTAATCACTAACTGGCAATTAACAATTTGTTTAATCAATGGTTAAAAACATGATTGTGTAACAGTGAAAACCAATGAAAGCCATCCTGATAGCTTTCTGCTGAACTCTTGAGGATTTACAACAAGAAGCGTAGATATACAAATACTGTAAATCAGCAATTAATATTTCAAATATTGTAAGTCAGTGATTAATAATGATCAGTGATCAATTAAAAGAATTTGCCATCCCAGTTGTTGCAAAGGTTGGACCCGCAGTGTAAGACAAAGAAATCTGTTTAAAACAGCAGAAAACATGACATTTTTTTGCTCAGGAGAAGAAGCTGAGAAGCAGAAAAATAAAAGCCTCCATTTGTTCTCCGTTTGATGTTATTCTTGTCTAGGAGAAACAATTGGGATTTACAGAGATCTCATTTTTGATTTTTCTCTCCTGTGGGTGGATGGAATGATTTAGACTTTTGTTTATTTTATTGTCATTGATCTGAACACAGGGTGTTGCTTTAACCTTGGCACGTACGCTTTCCAGCACAGACACAAACATGTCATAAACTTGACTTTATGGCTTTTTTTCTATAAAGGTGTATATTTTCTTATACATAAGCTCCTTTACAGTCGTATTTTTAAGTCCTATCTTGTAACAGCAGAGTAACGTAGCCTGACCACATGACATATTTCCCAAGGCTCAGATGTGTTTGGAGAAGCAAAGCCCTGAGAGTCTGACTGCATCTCTTYATCTGTCAGACTGAGCTGGTCTCATTTACTGTGGTCAGCATCACAGTTTCCACACATCACCTTGTTATGTAACTTCCCTACAGAACGCAGGGAGAACAGAGACGCTAGCTTAAAACATTCAGAGGTCAGAATTAGTTCACAGCCAGAAAATGAGTTTTGTAAGTGGAAAAACAACAACAACAGCATCTGTGGTTAGAGCTTTTAAAAAAGTTCTCACACAAGGTACGTGTGAGGCTGCTGTAAATTACTGATCATAAGAATTTTGGCTACTTGTCATTTAACAGACTATTTTTTTTTTTTACATAATTTCCTTTCACTCCTTTCCTTTGTCACACTGACATATGATTAATGCAGCTGTTCCTACTTTGTCAAGCAACTTTTTGTAAAAATTTGCCAGAATAATGGATCTGTAATTAAGCGGTAAAATGACCCTTTGTGAAGCTCAGCATCATGATTACATGTCAGAAGAGGTTCATTGTTACCCAGACAAATTACCAGTTCTGATTAGCACTCAGTGAACAGTTGTCTTTCTTTCTTTCTTTCTTTCTTTCTTTCTTTCTTTCTTTCTTTCTTTCTTTCTTTCTTTCTTTCTTGTCTTTGTTTTTAAAGCATATAAGACACAACTGAAGTTTATGGCTGTTCATATGTACGATTCAAAATGATGCAATAACATAATAAAAAGTCAACATCCATCCATCCATCTATTCTTCAGACAGGCTTATTCTCTGCAGGGTCAAAGGTGACTAAAGCCACAATCATTTACAATAAAAATGTAAATGTATGATGTATGATATTTTTACTCAATATTTGAATGCTGTTCAAATCTCTGTCCAGTATCTCTTTGAGATCACTGTTATTATTACACACATAACACAACACAGGCAGAAAGATTACTTTACAATCCTCCTGTAGAAAACTTGTGGTATGTTTCAGCAGGACAGGATTGTATATTTCTGTAATCCAGGAAAGAGAAATAAAAGTTACATCCACAAGCAAATACTGTGTGAGGATCATGATGTGCATCCTAAAATGATGTTGTTCAGATTCCAATATTAGGAAAACACACAGATGGATCCATCCCTCAAATGGAAAGCCATGCTCTGCTGCGTCTCATAGATGAGGTTATTAGACCTCCGCGCGCACACACACACACACACACACACACTGCACCAATAATGAACAGTGAGGCTGATGGGGATGAAGTGTTTATTAATAACTGATATGGGCTGAATGAGGATGACATGCAGTATTATTCATCACTACGGTATATTTTAATGTTCAGCCGCGTGGGAGTCTTATATCATGCCCACAAATAAATGCTTTAAGAGGAAATTTGTATTGCTCAGAGGTTGCTCTTTTACAGCTCGTAATGGAGTTTAGGAAGGAAATGAGACAAATAAGTCAATTGTTGAAATACCGTAAGAGTATAAAGCTATAATATTAATGTGGATAGATCAGAGGTTTTTTGAGTAAATTGTTGTTTTTGACTCCTAATAAGCAGAAGAGTTTGAATAAAACTCAAAGATGGTTTACTGGAGTCTTCCTCAGGACAATAAACAGTCAAACATGCAAGAGATTTAAGCAACTGGCTTGATTTGCTCTCCATTTAATTTCATTGCTGGGTTGAAGAAACAACTGAGACAATAAAGAGATCTCACTTGTTATTTTGCTTTGCTATAGACTGAAACAGCTAAATCTGATCAAGGTAAAGACACATATTTTTACAGTGTAGTCACCTGTAGTGAACTGTATGGTTTGGAAGAATTCAGGCTGTAACGCTGCTCATTAACAGACAGTTTGTTCAAAATGTTTCTGCTATGCAAACAATTATTTAGATGCCTCTGGCATTTTGTTATTTTTCCTGTTTTCTTTCTGTTGCCCGGTCTTTCCATTACCATACTAGTCAACCGATAGCTTAGACAATAAATTAGCCTAACAAACAGAATTTGAAATGTGTTCAGATGGATGTACACAGGAATCAACCACAGGAAACAATCACCGTCACAGAAAACATGAAGCAAACTGACTGTCATAGCAACACAGCACATCAGCCACTGAAGTGAGACTTTTAGAATGATTTCTGAGGGCCATTGAATCTTGACAGAGCCATCGTAACTTAAGACTAACAACACATTAAAACTCAACATCTGAAACTTGTGGAACATGTTAATTTTTTATACAGTAAAAGTAATTTCAGATGGCAAATCAACTAAGATTTATTCAGGAACTTTTGTTTTACACACAGCAGGAAATCACCTTCCTGTTGGACAGTTGTAGGCAATACACCTGTGCGAGAGCTTTATATGAAATTACTGTTTATTATCACAATGTAACTTTCCATTTCAATGATGTAAGTTGGCTGGGGGCGAAAGTGATTTTAATATTGCTCACTCATGCTCACTTGCAAAAGTGAATTAAACCTGATTTCACATAATCCTCATACACACTTTTAAGATATAACTCTGATCCTCTGATTCAATTGCCCTCCAGTTGCGTTCTTACCAATTTACTGAGGCTCTGACTCTGTTTCCTAATGTGATTTGGTGTATGAGGTTCATAGCAGATCCACTGCTCAGTCTGAGCTTCCTGTTAACTTTTCATTTTCAGCACAGTTGTTTGGGAGAAGAACTTTTCCATGTGTGTCACAAGCAGGGTTGGGAGGGTTTCATCAAAAAATGTTTTCTGGTACAATTACTTTCCAAAAATCAGTAATGTAATTTAAACACCACAAAATAAAAATAACATAATCTGATCATTTAGATGAGTTTTGCCTACGAAACCATGTTCATATTATATTTGAAACAAACCCAATAATAATAAACAAGTTTGTTGTCAGGTGGAAATCCAGCTAATATAAAGTGAGACCAAAAGTATTTGAATATGAATGTGGTAGTAGTTAATGATGTAGTTTTTTTTAAATTGATGTGTATCAATTTAGTGTGATTATCAGTGTTCACACTGAACTCTTCAGTCAGTGTCTGTATCATCTGTGCCAGAATTCAATCCAGTATTCTGTCATACAGGTGATGCAGTCTGGAATACAACAGTAACACATGTATGTTATACACTGAAAAAGCAATTCTGCTAGTAATCTCTGTTTTGTAAAATGTATTTTTAATGTGATGGAAGTGAGTGTGTAGTGAAAACTAACAAACTTCAGACACATTTTCTGTGCATGTCATTTTCAAAACTAATTGCCCTCCAACTGTGATCTGTCCTTTCACTTATTTGTGTTCTTTCTTATTGTGTCTGTCTAAGAAAACAAACTACAGAATCTGTATTTCATAATGGCACCAACTGCCCCTCTCATCCACAGACAGCTCTGTAAACCATCTGCAGACCTGAGATAGAGTGATGTAAATGAACAGGACAGGAAATCAATGAGGGCAAAATTAAGTGGGTCAGTTCAGCCAGTATGGGCTCAATTTAGCAAAGCTGCAATATTTACCCAGAAAACACATTTAAACAATTAAAGAGAAGGAAGGTGTTGATTAGATGTAAAGAGTATTGACACGGACACTCCAAAGACCATCTGCTCAACCACCTCAGATAAAGAGCCAAGAACTGGAGCAGGAACTGGAGACGAGTGTCACACGGGTGGGAAGAATCGCGATCCAATTGTATGCTTCTCTTTTTAGCATACTGAGGATCATGAATAAAGTTCTAAAAAGTTGTTTGACTGCTGGGAAACTGTTTGAGCGACAATTTACCTCAGAAATGATACCTCAGCCCTGGCTGTGGGTGTTCAGCTTGTGCGAGGAAGACAATAAGCTGACAATAAGCCAAAACAGAATTCATAAATGTGGAAATTGAGAAGAGGCTTAACTCGATGACAGGAAGTTGAAAGTATAAAAACAAAAACAACTGCATATTCAACTGTGGAAAAGCCATTTCTTGTATGAAAGACCTTATCTGGAGTTTGTTCGCTTGAAGCTCTGTGTTGTTTTGCTCACTGAGCAAATATACAGGAACTTATTTCCGGTGTTCTCTGGTATGCAGTGACAGTAAACATAAATTCTGTTGTGACAGGCTAATTTACCTGAAATTGCATGAAGGCTTTAGGGACTCTGTAATACAGCCTAATATGGATTTCATGGGTTCTGCTCCACTTTTATTGGTAACATTCACACATGCTATGCACACTTAAGCTCTCACATACAGTAGTGTTGGACAACATGGCTCCTAGCATTCTTACAAGCTGAGAAAATGTGTATTCACACATTTTGCATCATAATCCACAAACAGACCCTAAAAACAGTTTTACATTTGAATAGACATATTTACTATCCCAAACAATCCATATTCATCTCATTTCCCATGAGACACACAGAGGTCAGTAAAAATAAACAGGGCTGGGAAAAATGTGACCCCGCCCCCTTTCACAGAACAAACATGGTCAGAACTTCATCCTGCCAGTAAAATCATACTGACCTTCAGTGCTCTCACTGTTCTCCTGCTCTCTGTATCTCCTGCCATTTCCTGGAAGCTGAACGTTGTACAATTACTGTCACTCACAGCATAATTTCACTGGCCTTCCAGACTCTGTAGCTGATGGAGAATGAGGTGTGATTGTGGAAGATCTTTGTGATGCAGACGAGAGATGCACAGTGTATCTTAATATCTTTAGTGGGATTTACCTACACAGACTGAAGAGACATTTAGTTTTCTACCAAGCAAGCGAGACAGTTTCTTAACAACACAGTGTCAGGGTGATTTGTAACAGGTAGTTTCATTCAGAATGGAATGGCTGGTAAAATTAGCTTAGACGATTCTACTGTTATCTTGGTGAAACTCACTGCACACTAAAGGAAAGTTTTTTGGCACACAATCACAGTGCAGTAATTGTATGAGATGGTAATACCAGGTTACATTGACAAACCATAGAACTAAATAATATTATGTATCATGCTATTTATTTTTATTGTGCTCTACTGTACAAAAATATATTGTATATATATGGTGTTTACCATGGTACCATGTCAAAAACATGTACATTTCATGGCACTTTTGTGATCAGATAAAACATTTAAATGGATAGTAAGTGTATCAAAACAATGTAACTTTTAAAACTCAAAATGGAAATGAAAAACTAAACTATCACTTTTTTGGTGCAACATGTTTTTACATTTACATTTATTTAATAATTTATGTGAATCTCAGGTGGAAAAAATATAATAAGAGCAGAATTTGAGGGCATTTTTATTTTTGATGAAATAAAATATTACCTTTCTTAAATAATTCTTCAGGAAGTATAGGAAGTTTTCTCTGGCAGTCAGAATCTATTGAAGCCGTGACTCATGCATTTCTTTTCATAATTTCTTTATTATTTTCTATATATTCAGCGTGCAGGAGTTTTACCTCACAGCTGTACATCCACTGCATTAATTTACAGATTGTGGACAAGAGAATGTATGAGGCAGAAATTACAGCACATTTTCAAAACCTTCAAATCTGTAAAGAAATTCAAAGTATTTCAAGCACATTAAAAAAGATCTGCACATAATCATGATTGACTCTGAAAGACTGGGCAGAATTAAATGCCAAAATGACTGTGTGTCTGAGAGATTTCAACTTAATAGCAATAAACAAACTCTGATAAGCTCATCAGAGAGATTATGAGGAGACATGCCACTCTGAAAAATGAGTAGCAGAAGTTGAGCTCTGCTCAAAACAGTGACTGCAGGACACGTCTCACCTATACAATCTTTGAGAAGATTCCTACTGGTAAAAACATTGTCTGGTCTTTATTTGAGCCTGTCACGTGAGCTGATATTGTCATGTGACATCACGACATTGCTGACCAGCTAATGGCAGTAGAAGAACATTCAGAGCCACAAGCCCTTCACAGCAACTTTAAAATGAAGAAAGCTGTCAATGAAGAAAGATGCTTTTCGTCCCAGATGTTGTGCAGTTACAGTGTGCTGACCAGACAAACGCCTGACTTACTTAAAACAAGTTTGTTAAAAAACCCATCACTATGAAAGTTTAATCTGACAATCTGAATATATATTGAAATACTGAACTGAATAAAACAGTTTTGGTTTGTCACAATCGATCTGTTTTCTTATAATCTGTAGATGCCTGAGGATACCACTTCATTCTCTCTATCTGTCTTTTTCACTCACTCTTTTTCTCTCTCGTTCTACTTAATGTTGATGGACAACACAAACACCTCTTTCCCCCCGCAGCAGCTATTAGCATTCCTTCCTGAGAGAATCGTTCATTTTGCTCTGGCACAGACAAACGCCTCTTCTTCATCACACAGAGGACAGTTCACTGATATATCACACCAAACTGAGTGATAATGGAAGAACTTTGCCATTAGTGCACACTGATGTCATTCATCGCTGCACAATGAGCATATGAGGTCAGACGTTCAAATCGCATTCAGCGAAAGGTAAAAAGAAAGTGACAGTAGACGACAAACCATTTACTCAAGAGATTTTGCTCTTCATTGTTAATTCTGGTATCATCTGACTCAGCTGGTGGATCACAGGTCTGTTCTGATTGGCTCAAGGCCAGCAGTAAGAAAACAATACTGCATGCTAATTATAAATAAAAGTCTTTATTATTTGCCAGATAAGCAGTTAAGAGGGAAAATAAAATGTTTCCAGGATTTTATGTTGTTGATGTGTGTCCAGTCAAACTCTGTAATTTGGCTCAATTTCATCGCTTGATACATTTTGGTCAGATTAGGTGGATGCCAACATGGACAGTTGTGACATCACAAAATCATAAAACAAAGTTATGCAAGGAAAAAAATAAAAATGATTTTACTATTGTACATAATTATGTGCCGACGTCCATTTTCTTATTCAGTCTTGACATGTTGCCCCATGTGTAGTTTGTAATATTGCATTATTTCTAATACTAGTTTCTGGTAGCACTTCCTGTGGAGCTATGTGCTAGCAATGACAGAGTTATGGTTTTGATGATAAAGATTGATAGAAAGATTGAATTACACTCACTTTAGATCAATACAGTTATTGTTTTGTGTTGTATTCTGGTACAGTGTTAAATCGCCACTTGATGTCCAACATAAAATCTGCATCCTGAAGGCAAAACTGGTTAAGAACAACTAGTCCTGCTGATCAAAACCTCCTCATAGTGTGTTAATGTTTACAGGACTCACTTTAGGATCTATGTGAAGGCGTGTTTGGAGCGCTAAGAGAAAGTCTGTCTGGTGCGTGACTGCTGAGAGAACAGATAGATTCCAGCAGCCCCCGGTCCCATTTCAGCAATGAAACTGATACAGCGTGAATAAAAGGTGCAGGAAATCATGACTGGAGAATTGAGGATGTGGCTGCAGTTGTCAGAGAGCTGCAGTGAAAACACATTATGACGTCTCGCGGGACCAAGCCCTCCACTGCCTCGCCTTTCATAATAGTGTGAAGCTTGTTATTGCCTCGGTGGAGCCAGTCAACCATTTTCATTTATTTATTTTTTTACCCCCTCACCAGCAACTCTGTCT